>JAJOZX010000375.1:410000-455000 GCA_023014485.1 Bathynomus jamesi | reverse complement strand
GATCCGGCGACCTAGGGGGCCAGCTGTGGAGCTCGAAAACTGCAACACACAAAACGCCTTCTGCTGTGCGGACGCCATTTTCACACTGACTGTTTGTTGCTAGGCTAGGCCACGGCGTGACTTTGGAGCCCTCTCGCGGTGATCTTGTAAAACTCGGAGATTTCCTCTTTCATGTGGTGTATGCCCAGTTGATGCACGGTTGATAGGTACGGAAGTATTCTCAGTTGAAATCGGATGAATCATTTTAAATAGCCCTGTATGACATATAGTTTCATCTTCCTAATAAATATGAGCGTCCGTGTGCACGATTTCTTTTTTGGTATATGAGAAGTAGATGCCTTTTCGGGATATTATATCGAGACGAATTTAAACGTCCATCAATAAACAACTCTGTCTTTCTCCAGCGCAAAATGGACCCTATGCCATTAAACTTATTCCACCATACACTGAGTGTCGAAGACTTCGCTTGGTTTTCTCCATACCAGTTTCACCCTCCAAATGTAAATTGTTGAAATTCACTCGTCAGAGAATAACACATGTCGCCAAGGACCAAGGTTGAGCAAGGTTATATAAAAGCACATTAACTTTGGATCACCTGAAGATCAGGGCCCCCAGCCTTCGTTAGTTAGCCTTATAGGCAGGGTTGGCAGAAAACCCACTTTTTTTGAAAAGGCCCACCCCAGGTGGGTTTTTTCGGGTTTTTTACCTAAAACCCGAAAAAACCCGTGGAAAATTAGGTTTTTTCATGTCCATTTTTTTGTCATCTGCTGGCTTTAATATCATATATGGTAGTTCATATTAGACCTACCTATTCTTATTTTTATAATAATACTGTACTGTACCGTACACTATTAATATAACATTTGTCTTGTTTTTAGCAAAAAGGTTGCCTTCCAGGCAATTAAACATAAAAAGTTATTATTTTCTCAGATTGAGCTTCCAACAAATTTGGAAAACATGGACCATTTGAACTAAATTTGGTGTGGTAAATTATCCTATTTGTTAGGCTATACTTCCTCTGGAAGACAGGCCCCTGTGTTTTCTGCTCGAAGTAGATGAATTACAGCTCCCAAAGGGAACTTAATTCAGCTAGTTATATCTATTTAATTCATATTACTGAATATTTTTTTCTTATTTCACAGTTAAATAAAACAAACTGGCAACAGCATATTTATCTTTACTGCTAGCCTACAGAATTAGTCTGTTTTGAAGTTATAACTGCATTAAATAATGCCAAAGACCTTTGGATCAGGAAGAAAATTAGGGCATGAATGGAGTGAAGTCAATATTATTGATGGGACTAGTAAGTTAGATGCAACATTGCAATAATGAAATAAGTAAATAATAGAGCGAATAAAAATGCATTTAATGAAATGTTTGAAACACATGGAATCAAGAAACAAGACTGACAATACTGCCAGTACATCATCTTCATACTGCCATGCATAGACCTCTCAGATGATCCAGACTCATCCTCACCACCACTGACACAATTACGATGAAAAAAGAAAAATTCAAAAGAAAGTAAGCGATTTTGGCATGACAACAACAACTTTGCAGAAAAATGTCATTGATAACAAATAGCCAAATTCTTTTATGCAAATAATATTCCATTTCTATGTGCAGAGTCTAAGTATTTTATTGAAATGATAGAGACTCTAAGACCAGGCTACACTCCACCTTCCCGTCGAAATTTGTCTGGTCCACTTTTAAATACAATCCATGAAGAAGTTGATTTTATCCACAAATTACTAAGCTGCCCACCAAGTTCAGCCTCGATTGAAAGAGTGTTCTCCACATTTGGCCTTGTCTGGACCAAATTACACAATAGATTAGGCCTTGAAAAAACTGTAAACCTTGTAAAAATTAACAGGCAATTGAGGATGACTGACCCATCTGATTGGAAAAGTGATGAAGAATAGTTAGTCATTCAGTAGATGTATATTCAAATTTCAAACAAATATAGTTTCATTTGTTCAACTTACTGTACACAATTACAATGTTCAATATAACCACATATAATAAGTCAATATTTTTCTATGTATATACCAGTATATATTTCATGCTGGAAATTTTGGAAAACATTTATTTATTTTTGTATGGATTTATCTAGTAACTTTTGAACTTTGACTTTTACATTACATGGGAGGGAGAAGAAAAGTCTGATGCCCATGAAACTCCCCTCCCTATGAAAAGCAAAAGTTGGGGATGCTGAGATGCTTGGACACTTAAAACTTATTAGGATTGTTTAACCTCCTTCGCAACATGCTATATATAGAGTTACATGACAGAGGAGGGGACCGACAGCTTAACATGGTTCTGAACCATGGGTCGCTGACTGACTTCCACCCACCACAATCCTGGAGTACCATACCACCCTGATTGGCTGATGTCTACACTCTATAACCTGCTACCTCACCCAAAGAGTTATACCTGTAGGTCTATTTGTTGACTCATGTTTGCTTGCTTTGCATGTAAAATCATTATAGGCGCCTATATGACAATTTTTAAAAATAATTGCATATGCACTTCTTAAGTTTCATGAAAAAACCCACAAGTGGGTAAAATTGGGTTTTTTCAAGTGGGCTTTTTTGAAAAAACCCGGGTGGGTTTTTTCGGGCTGGGCCCACTAGTGCCAACCCTGCTTATAGGGCTAACTAACGAAAATATCACGACTTAACCTAACCATTCGTCAAGGGCGTACAGTTGACCTAACGATTGGTTAGGTTAAGTCGTGATATTTTCATTAGTTAGCCTTATAAGCAGGCATGGGGTCAATTATGAATTGAATTGGAATTGATAGGAAAAATGTGAATTGGAATTGAATTGGAATTGAACAAACACATTATTTCAATGAATTGAATTGAATTGGAATTGATGCAATGAATTGATGTGAATTGATTTCTAGTTTTGCATTCAGGATAAATTTTTAAACTGAATTATTTGAAATAAAATGTAGGTGGATCTGAGACTATTATATACACGGTGAACCAAAAGTAGGTGGACAGTAGGTTGAATACGGTTTGTGTTATATTATATTATAACTATGGTGTTCATTATAACTATGGTGTTTGTGTTATATTATATTAAATATTATAGCTAAATTTATTTAAATTTTATTTTGTATTATAGTATACAAAAAAATTAAATATGTATTCTCAAAATAAACGTTATCATTTACTGTCCACCTACTTTTGGTTCACCCTATATATATATATATATATATATAATATGATGAATAAAACCACGAAGGAAATGAAACACAGAGTGGTGCTCAAGCGCTTTCGTCTAACGACATCCTCAGGATTGTTCCTGAGGATGTCATTAGACGAAAGCGCTTGAGCACTACTCTGTTTCCTTTCCTTCGTGGTTTTATTCATCATAAATATTTTTCACGGGTTACTTTCGTGAAATAATTTTCATATATATATATATATATATATATATGGTCTATATAAAAGTTTTTTGCTTATATGTTTGATTGGCCAGAGAGGTGCAACTTGAGTGATGCCCGTTTCAAAGAACTTATGATGATCAGATGTAATGATTAGTAATTTGGACTATAGGCCTGTAGCAGACATTGTAGTGAATCGCTACATTGTGAATCACTACTAGTGATTATGGAATTATAGTATCAATTATAATAATAAATTAAAACATGACTATTTGTATGAGAGTAAACATAATTTGCTAGTGAGTAATTGTGTATATCAAATAAAAATAAAATTGTAATACATTTTTTCCTCAAACAAAAATTAGATAAATGAATGTAATTGAGTTGGAATTAAAGAGTATATGAATTGAATTGAATTGGAATTGATTGATTGTTTCCGATAAGTGAATTGGAATTGATTGATTGTTTCCGATAAATGAATTGGAATTGATATATTTTAATTTTACTGGAATTGGATTTGAATTGGAATTGATAAAATGGAATTGACCCCATGTCTGCATTTATAAGGCTAACTAACGAAGGCTGCGGGCCCTGATCTTCGGGTGATCCTTAACTTTACTACTGATGATATTGAAGTTATTATTTAATACATATTTGATTACAATTAAAAAGATTTGCGTTTGTGTCGTTCAAATACGTTGGTTTTAGTTGAACGGTTAACCACTATATTTTGCAATATAAAATTTTGTTTATTTTGTTAATAAGTTTATTCTAATTTTAAATACACTTTAGTGATGAGCAATTTTGTAATTGAACATCGGAAAAATGAAATCCTTGTTACCGAAACAGTTTTTTCATTCAAACTGAATTACCGATAAATGACATTTAATCCTCTCTATTCAAGTTCCTGACAATAATTTTAAAGTATTTTTAACTAGCTTTGATCCAAATTTACATCTTGTGAAAAAAATGTAAATTGCTCGTGATTCAAGCAATCATATAAAATGATTGCTTGACTCGCAATTTATCGAGAGTTTTATTATGCCTTCTTGCAACTCCACACGCAATGCGAGAGTTTTCTTATTAATTATATTTAACTGTGCATTAAATTCATCCTTTAATTAGCCCTTTCACGACCGGCATGTTCCTTTCAACCAAAGAATATAAGTTTTATCGTTCTTCAGAACTAAATATTTTAGTAACGAGTCGATGAAATGACACACACACATTTTGGGCTCCTTTTCCGACAACTAAACGACACCTAAATAAATATGTAGAAGTATTTTTCGGAACGCTGCATTGTAGTACAATTTATATTATTATTATTATTTCCACCGAGACTGTAAATCCCACCGGTCGCGAAAGGGTAAAACTATTACCGCGATTACTGTTATGACATTCGCGTGGCTTTCATCGCACACTTTAGAAACTACATGATTACATTCCTAATTCCTACTTTCAATTCAATTTTTATTAATTCAACGTAAGATTCCCTACGTGTAACTGCGTAATAACCGCATTGTAACTATCTACTGGGCAGGCTTGCCAATGATATAATTAGAGTGATTAAATCATGTGATCTCATCAATTAACATTTTTAATAAAAGAAAATCAATAGGTCTTTTATTAACATTATTATTTAACATTTATTAAAGGTTTGCAAATGTTCATAAGTTGGCAGTATGTGGCAGTTTTTTCAATTAAAATATTTGATATGCAGCGTTATAAATAGTGAATTAGCAAAGATGAGTCAGATTACCAAAAGATGAGTCAGTATTGAAGAAAAAGAGGAGGAATTAGATAGGAGTGGTCGGCGTTTTCACTCGCTTTCCCGCTTCTTCGTTTTTTGACGGGTGACCTCTTAGGAGGTGGAGAATTTCTCTCTTTCGTCCTGCTGCGAGGTGTAGGCGTCCCGTCGTCGTTGGCATATGTTATCACTTTTTAGGTGCCTTGCTGGCCTTCTTTTGGCATTAAAAAACTACGAGGAGAGAGTTTCCTCTTCACACCTAGCTGGGCCTGGACATCTGTCCTCTTCTACTCACGTTCTCGTTTCTCTTCCTCCCTTTACTACTTCTTCTTCCCACTCCTCAACTTATTCTTTAATTTTCTCTCGTTCTCTTTTTCCTTTCTTGGTCATATCGACCACTACCATGCTACAGTTCCAACCTGAAGTGCGAGGTAAAGAGTTCATTATGAGATAATGCCACTAGTGCGAGAAAAACTTGTGAAAGAGAACGAGGATCTGATACTTGTACATATTCTGCGCGGTGCAGTCGAGACCACCACCATGGCCGAGACCGAGACCTAAGCACCCGAGACCGAGACCAGCAAAAAAGGTATTGAGACCGGTCTCGAGTCCTACATCTGGTCGTATAATATACACCCACCACCCCGGCCCGAAAAAAAAAAATCTACAATAAAAGATGAACTTGTTTGCAAAATATCAGCAACTTGGAAATAAAAAGTAGTGCCTTGTTCATCTAGTGAAGTATTTTAAAAACAATCGCATAATTATGGGTACATATAAACAAGCAAGGGTTCTGCAGGAATATTGCACCAAGATGTTTGATACAATACAATGGCTGATTGCTTGCAACCACATATTAAACACAATAATTAAACAATTTTATATATATATATAATATAAGCCTATGTATGGTAATCTAAAATGATTATCTGTGATAGTTCACTTTATCCCACAATATTGTAACTTGAAGGGGTACAGTTAACCACTAAAGACAATCCAAAGGTGGTGTTTCGTATGTATTTTTTTCGTTCAGTGTTGGTATGTATTCAAAATTTTATCTTTCTTAGTATTATTTTCGGATCACCTGAAGATCAGGGCCCCCAGCCTTCTTTAGTTAGCTTTATAAGGCTAACTAACGAAAATATCAAGACCTAACCTAACCAATCGTCAAATGCGTACAGTTGACCTAACGATTGGTTAGGTTAGGTCCTGATATTTTCATTAATTAGCCTTATAAGGCTAACTAGAGAAGGCTGGGGGCCCTGATCTTCAGGTGATGCGATTCATTCAAAAAAATGTCTCCTAAAGATCCTAATGTAGTTTACGTTCCCCAACTTTGACCTAGTGTAGTTTGTGTCTCCTTTTGCGTAAACTACACTTGCTCCGTTTTTTTTCTTTTGATGAATATATTTAATAAATAAAATTTTATGACCCTCCCGGTATGATATAGTATGACCTAAATACATAGTAATGTTTTTAAGCGCCTTTGCTAGTTTAATGTTTTCAATATTTTTCAAAATACTAAATTGAAAAAGTAGTTCACTTTCCCCCAGTTTACCCTATATATAAGTTCTACTGTAATAACGGTCATTGTAAATTCGGTGATAACTGCAAATTATAGCGCCTTACCATACGCAATAACTATGCGAAATATGGAAAATACAAGTGTGGAAGACGTTCCTACTGTCATCATTTTCAAACAAACTTTTTGGTCTAGAAATAATCCAAAGAAAACAGAGTACAAACCACGAAAATAATTTTTTTCGAGATCGCTGATAAAATACGGCTACTAAACTTCCTCCAGCACACGCACTCGATACAACTGAAAACCTCCGAGCCGAACCGTTTCCAGGCAAGAAGCTACCGGAACTGGTAAAAGGAAACGGATCCTTCCCGGTGGACCGTAAGACTACGGAACTTGCAACACTGACCGATAACGAATTTTTAATACATAAACGGCAGCGTAAAATTGAAAACATAAAAATGGTCCTGGCAAATATACAAGAGCTAAAACCGATTCACTCGTTAAACAAAGTTTCACACTTAAAAGGACTTATAAATGAATCAAAGGCTGACTTCGCATGTCTCGCGGAAACATATCTTAAGATTGTCACACACTTCGAAAATTGCGAGTATTGCATACAGTAGATGGAAAAGAGATACAAATCGAGAACTGTAACATACTACAAGCCAACAAAACAGAAAGACGAAGAGGTGGTTGTGCTACCTATACATGCATGAGAACCATATGTCAGAAATAATAGTAAGTAAATGAAAGAAGTACGTGGAGCTTTTATCAGTAACAATTGAAAAACTAAGCGTGATACTAATATTAATTATATATAGACCCACGAACACTCTAACTGCAAAAATTCTCTGATACCATTACTGAGATAAGAAAGCTAACAAAGGCCTTAAATTCACCATTCCCAGTGCAATACTGTGCGGGGATTTTAATTTCCTATTTATAAATTATAAAAGGGTGGGTATAACAGATGACTAAGAGCAAGCAAACATGCTGATAGTTCTAACAATTAATTTATATTAACACAAGAAATAACAGATAACACCAGAAAAAGTAACTGCCTGGATATGGTAATCACAAATAATACCAACTTAATTGAAGATACTCGTATACTGTAAAATAACTTCAGCTATTATCTCAGACCACAACATTACTGAAATATCAACTAATAATATGACAACCTTAAAAGAAAATACTCGCACCAAAGAAAGAAGAAAATTTGAGATTTTTGACCTAAACTCCAAGACTATAAATTGGGAAGAAATCAAATCACATATGGCCTAGATAGAATCGGAAACGGTCTCAAAGGATAAGAAACCGAAGAAATGCTGATAACCTTGGGAAAAAAGACGTTGGAATTTTTAGAAAATATGTCCCGAAAGCACAGCCAAAATGAGAGAAAAACGAACAATATTCCGTCAAAGAATGAATGCAGTTGCAAAATTAATAAACTGCACAGACAATAATACAAGGAGAGTGATACAAGAAAAGCTGGAGATTATCGATCGGGTAATAAAAGTTCTAATTAAGGGCAATTCAAAGACGGAAGAGGGAGATGTGGTAGCAGTAATAAAGAAAAACCCAAAATACTTCTATAACTTTGTGAAAAAGAAAACAAGAACGCAAGCCACTATCGGGCCCTTTCAAGAAAAGAAAATAATGAAGTAAACGACGATTTAAAAGAATTATCTGAAACATTGAAAGTTCAGAGTATAAATCAGTTTTCAGTACCTCCAAAACAGACAAAGTGGTACTTCAAAGAAATACCTTCTTTGAAGAGAAATCACAAGGAGAGCATATAACTGATTTTGATCTTACTCCAGAAGATATAGTGCGATGCGAGCTATTGGACAAATGAAATCACACTCAGCTACAGGTTGGGACAAATAGAACACCTTTGTGATTAAAAACTGTAAGAATGAAATAGCTATACATACTATACATGATACAGCTATAGCTATACATGCTATAAATAGCTACATGCAAAACAACTTCATATTTAGCTCTATTGCACTACGTAAAAATTGTATTGGTTTTGATAGCAAGGCTTTGAAGTTACAGCACATTTTTCTACTAATACCATAATTTTTTATCGCCAATACATACTAAGGAAGACCAAGGACGCAACATATAGCATGACTTTAATATGGATCCACCATATCGAGGAATACAACCCTCATGTTCAGGACAAATTCTAAAATTCTAAAAAGTAAAAGATAAGCACAAATTTCTTAAAATAAACCAAGAAATTATTAAATAAGTCTTACAATAAAAGATTCCAAAAGCTATATTATAGATTTTAAAATTATAAAAAATAAAAAATAAATTTTTTTAAAATAATTATAAAAGAATTATAAAATAGATATTAAAATTATATAAAATGTAAAAACGTAAAAGACGAGTAAAATTTTAAAACAATTACAAAAATAAAAAATTATATAAATCCTACATTAGAACATTCAGAGCAATAGGAAAGTTATGATTTAAAGAAGGTTTAAGTTTAACACTATAAATGGATTCTAATAATCTAAGATCATTAATGTTATCACTTACACTTAAAAATCTTAAAATTATCTGGTGAAAAGAGGGCGTCACATCCAATCGAATGTTCACGTATTATGGATTCCATTGGGTTACTAATGGGGCGACCGGTACGAGACGACCTACACTAGTGCTGGTCAATGCGGAACTGAAGTAACCGAATGGTACTTCCAATGTAAGACTCGCTCTTGCAGTGCGAGCAATGAAATTTATAGACCACGACGAGCACAAAAGTGGAGGGAACCTATCCTTAAAACGAAAGAAAGATCCTATAGTGGAAGGATTTATAAATACGAACTTAAAATTAATTTGGGGGAAAATTCATCAAAACTGAGGACAGGTCTTTCTCAATCTTGTCACAAATAAGACCAAGGACGCTAGATAATAGAATAACCTCAAGATAACGTGAAATAGTTTTAGAAATGTTGCAAAATACACGCGGCGACAGGTTCGCACAGGTTTTATCACGATACAGAATGATACAGAATGAATTAGGCTAATGAATATTTTCTCTGGTGTTTTTCATAGTTACAACGCCACCCCTACGATATTACAGTAATTGAAAAAAACATGGAGCCCACGAAAGAGCATATTCGACATGTGATGCTGTATGAGTTCCATAAAGGATCTAACGTTAGTGAATCCGCAAAAAACATTCAGAGTTTATGGAAATGATGTTGTGAGCGAATGGATGTGTAGGAGATGGTTTGAGAAGTTCAGAAATGGAGACTATATGCAAGGAATTATTCATTTTAAGCTTCTGCCAGATAATCAAACAATTACAGCTGAAGTCTACTGCCAACAACTCCAACGATTGAAGATGGCATTACAAGAAAAACGTCCTGCATTAATTACTCGCAGAGGTGTTCTATTCCACCAGGATAACGCGCGCCCTCACACTGCTCGAATCACCACTGCCCAATTGGAGGCATTTGGTTGGGAAAAAATGCCTCATCCACCTTATTCTATGGACATCGCACCTTCAGACTATCGTTTAATGAGAAGTCTGCAACACCACCTAGATCAGTGTTCAGTGTTTTTCACTAAGTTTTTTAAGGGAGCCACTTCAGAATATACACACTGAGAGAGCCGCACATATATATATATAATATATATATATATATATATATATATATATATACACAGCTCATCAGCTGTTCTTTTTGATGATCTTATATAAATTGAATATATCCAAATTTCTCTCTTTCTCATTCTATGCATCAAGAACCGCCACTTAGGCCATCACGAGCCGCGCAATGAGTACCACTGACCTAGATGGACAAAAGTTACAATCGAGGGAAGCTATCGAAAACGAAGTGATTGCTTTTTTTAACTCGAAATCAAGGAATTTCTTTGAGCGTGACATAAAAAACTTTTCTACAGGTGGGAGGAGGTTATAGAAAAAGAAGGAAATTATATTGATGATTAATTTGTCATTATGTCATTTAATTTTTGTTGTGAATAAACTAAAAATTCGAGCAAATTTGTCCTTCTAAGTCCTTTAATTTTTGTTCTGAATGAACTAAAAAATCGAGCAGAATATATGTTACAACCTTATACTTTCTTGCTTTTGAGAAGTTGATTCTTACAGTGAAGAAGTTCCCTATTATGCCTACTGAAAATTTTAATTACCTTTAAAAATTAATTCAAAATGTTGCTTTTAAATATTATTATAATTTCAAACCTTATAAAAAATTTTGGATCTTGAAAAATTTTGATCTTTTCCGTTTGGGGGCTAGCAGCAAATTTTAATGAAAATCGGTATAGTGATGTAGTTTTGGTCACTGATTTCAAAAATAACTTTTTTTTTTTTTTTGAAGAAATGAAAAACAAACATGTTAGAGCACTTTAAATAATTAATGTGTTTTTGACGAAAATATCATGACTTAACCTAACCAGTCGTCAAGGGCGTACAATTGACCTAACCGGTCATTCAATTGACCTAACCGGGCATTCAATTGACCTAACTGGGCATTAATTCTTGATTTTTTCTGCTACTTTTACAGATCTGCCGGGATCCTTAAAAAAATGTATTCTTCGTAAAGTTGCACTTTTTACCGTTTGACCGACGCTTTTGGCAACGAAAGAACTGGTATTTTTATCAAAGGAACACATTTTCCCACACTTAGAGCACTTTTTCATAAACAGTAGCAGTTTGTGACTCTGGCTAAATTTAACACAATCCTCCGTAACTAGTGTAAGCTAGTTAAAACACATATTAATTATTTAAAGTGCTCTAACATGTTTGTTTTTCATTTCTCAAAAAAAAAGTTATTTTTGAAATCAGTGACCAAAACTACATTAGTATACCAATTTTCATTAAAATTCGCTGCTAGCCCCCAAACGGAAAAGACCCAAAATTTTTCTCCCATCGTTGAGAAAAGTGATTTTAGTATTTTGTGTTCTTTGAGTAGTAATAATAATAATATTGTTATTTGCAAACCTGATAAAGGTATCAGAAAGAACAGTCAGAATTTTGCTTATATATTCTTTTTTGTTCAATATGACAACTCCCCTTCCTTTATCAAGTTTGCAAATAACAATATTATTATTACTACTACCCAAAGAACGCAAAATACTAAAATCATTTTTCTTAAAGATAGGAGAAAAAAAATATATTTCTTGGTTTATTTTAAAAAAGTTTTGCTTATCTTTTACGTTTTATAATTTTATAATTTGTCCTGAACATGAGGGTTGTATTCCTCGAAACGTTGGATCCATAATTCCATATTAAAGTCATGCTGTATGTTGCGTCCTTGGTCTTCCTTTTTATTATACCTTGAGGTTTCCTAGAAACAAATCTATCAATTCTATATATATGGAATATCACGCATGCACACGCATGATTTTGAATAATGCAAAATTACCCGACCTGAATTCGTACCCCAGCACCAGTCCTCCTGAGTAATAGGCGAAGGCGCTGACCACTGCGCTACGACAAGATGTTGAAATATGCTAACTTTTACTTTCTCGTAGCACAGTGGTACTCGCCTTCACCTTCAACTCAAATGATGGGTTCAAAGCCTGGTCTGAGTAATTTTGCATATATATATATATATATATATATAGATATATATATACACAGTCAAACCTGCTAAAACGTGCGGTATTATAACGCGCGTTCGGAGTTACGCGATTTATTTTTTAACATCCTGAAAATGTTATTATACCCATAATTTGAAGTTATGCGGTTTTTAAATAATAAAAAATATAAAAATACGGTACGTAAACTGACATCGAAGAGCTGCGAGCGGGACACTCACAGGAATTAATGAACGATGAACTAATGCAGATTGAAGAAAAAAGAGCAGCGAGGATTCGGAAAATGATAATGATGAACCAGAAGAAGAGAGACCGGTAAAAGAGCTCACAGTAACAAAATTGTTGGAAGCATTTTCTATGGCTGATGTCCTCGAAAAACATCTTGCTGATAATGATCCCAACAAGGAACGGAGCAGCAGCACATTCAACAGAAAATTAGAGGCTCTTCACCGATGCTACGAGGAAATTTATCGGAAGAAAAATGAGGCACGGCAGTCAACGCTAGTTGCGTATTGTAAGAAGCCAGCTGCTGCTGCTGCTACAACCCGAGGTGACGGTGAAGATGCTCTCCGATGTATTTTAACATTTTCGTAATTACGCATTTTACATTTATGTACGTTATTAAATAAATTGTGTGTGTGTAACATTTGTTTTTAACCCATTTCGTATTAATATATTTTGGTAAAAGGGGTTAAACAATTAATAATACATTGAATTTAAGGGAAAAACAATTTGGCAAGAACGCATCCCGAACTTATAACATTGTCCCTATGGGAAAACGCGCGTGTCATTGCGCGCGTTTGCGTAACGCGCCGTTTTTCAGGAACGCATCCCGCACGTTATAGCAGGTCCGACTGCATATATATATATATATATAAAACACTGGCACTGTTGCACTTATTTTTAAGGAAATTTAGTTATGTATTAGAGTGCATAGTGTGAATTAATTTTGGAAAAATGCTTTTGCAACAATTTGCTCGACAAATATTAACTGAGAAGAGTATAATTATAGAGTGTACACACTTTTCACTCTACTCTGAAACCTTGATAATTACTGGAGAGGAATTATTTTTAGATAAAGGTTTCATGTAAGGCGATTTTAGGATGATGAAAAATGAAAAAGGACGGAAATTTCGTCACGTGTAAAATCTTTTGGGTAAAAATAATTGGGCTTCACGCGATTACAGTCTAGAAAGTAACTTGTACAGAGTTACTTAATATGGTGTAATAATTTAATTCTAACGACGGAGCGATAATTTGGTCTTCAAATGAGGGCACTCGGACGGGCAGTAGCCACTATCAGGCAAAATAAGTCCCCTATAAAAACGACACTCAGTCGGACCAAATGAATTACGCGCAGTGAGCTCGTCACTGCCCCTCCTTTTCCACTGCAGACTGGTTCGGGACAGCGCTTGGCTGTGTTTCAAAATCTAGAGATTAAACCCTTTATCGAATGTAATTTTGATTGACATCATTTTAGAGGTTCGGTGGCAGTGTCTTCACGATAGTTACTGAGAACTCAAAAACAATTTTTAACATAAAAGATAAAGTATGAAGTTGGTCTTTCGTAGTTTTACCTCTTCTGACCTTTTATTTATCGAAAAAAAAATTGTTTTTATTCTGGTCACTCTGATGAAGGGTCACTTCTTGATTCGAAAACTCTTTTAAATTCCTTTTTACTAAATTTTACTTGTAGAAGTGATTTAGTTATATACTTGTTTATGTACGATATATATATATATATATATATATATATATATATATATATATATATATATATATATATATATATATATAATAAAATGGAGCCAAGTGATTTTTGCGGAGTCGAATAAGGAACAAGACTAGTCCGTTGGCAAACATTTAACATTCAAAGCTTTCGACATTTTCTAATGTCTGTTCAGTGCTAAAACCAGATATATACAGGGTGTTATCAAATTATGTTTCATAAATTAGGATACATATTCAGGACGTCAAAGTGAACAAAAAAGTTCCTATGAACATAAGTCGGCAATCGCTTTGGTTCCGAGATACATTGATTTTTTGCTGAGGACGATGCTATTCTCTGTACACCTATTGTATGCTTTCTAGATATGTCAGAGAACGCTAATTAATGAATAGCATGAACATGGGTCCAAATTCTCACTTAATCTGCAATTTGTGTAATCTGGAAACAACTGAAAATACAGCAATAAGATACGATTTCTGTCAAAAACTGCACGACTTTATCTGCATGAATTGGGATGATAGGAAAATATCTCTTGTCTCGAACGCGAAACAGATCGTGGGAATCAAATTTCTGTATGAAGCATGTACAGTGTACACAGACTGTAAACTCGTTCGCAGTATTTAAAGAAATGGAGAAAGTAAACTCGAGTGTTACAAAAAAAGGATGAAATAATGAAAATTCGGGTGGATGAGAGAGAGGAGGAAACAACGAATAACAATATAATAACGAATAACAATATAAACAATATAATAAGGAATGAAGACATAGATGAAAGAGAAGAGATAAGTAAAAGTTGCGGGATAGTAAAACTGTCCAACGAGCGAAATGATAAAAAGATAATAACTAAAAACGTAGGAAATAAACAGCCAAAGAAAAATAATAATGATAATACCAAAATTAAGAACATTGAAAATAATAAGATAACAAGAAGTAGAAGCGTAGAAAATACAGTATGTAAATACTACGCAAAAGGGAACTGCAGATATCGGGATGGGCAATGCATCTATGCACATCCTACATTATGTAACACACCTTACACAAGTGAATATTGCAAATTTGAAAAGAAGTGCAAGTTCCACCATCTTACTGTCTGCAACACCTATGCAAGATATGGGAGGTGCCAATATGGACAAAAATGCCGTTACCACCACCCTCAAAGGAACGCAACGGGTGAACAGGAAAAACGAACATCAAAGAAGGGTACCAATTTTTTAGACGTAGCCAACACAATTCAGCTGCTAAATACTATCCAGCAAATACAAAGTCAGCTGACAAATGTAGGAATCCGAGAGCCGGAGAGAAGGTACGCACAAAGACACTTCATGCGTTATCGGGACAACAGGTACGACAAAGATAAAAAGAGGCAGATTCTCGGAGGACCACAAGGCAACGAAACCGGCACCACCATTGGAAAACGAATCGGAGCCACCTTATGCGAAAACGATAGAGAAAAAATAAAAATAATCCTAGCCAATATTCAGGGCCTTAAATCAAATCATTCCCCAGACAAAGTTTTATACCTGAAAGGACTCATGCAAGAAGCCGGAGCAGACTTTACATGCCTCACGAAAACTCATCTAAAGGACTGCCAGGCGAACTGTGAAAACTGTGAGTTCTGTGTTGACAAAAAAGAAATACAAATTGACAATTATAACATACTCCGAGCCGAATAACATGCGACATAAAGGAGGATGTGCTATTTACACATGCGAAAGGCATATGGCACACGCCAACTCAAAATTTTGATTCCATTACAGAGGTAAGAAACTGGGTAAAAGATCTACACTCTCCAACTCCAACATATTTTTCTCTGTGGTGATTTTAATTTCCCATTCATAAAATATAAAAGAATAGAAAAAATATATGTATACACCAGGACAAGGGGCACACGGGAAGACCAGGAGCAAGTAAAAATACTACTAGCTCTAGCTGATGAATTTATGTTAACACAAGAAATAACAGAAAACACAAGAAAAAATAACTGCCTAGATTTGGTATTCACAAACAACAGCAACCTAATTGATAATGTA
This sequence comes from Bathynomus jamesi, assembly GCA_023014485.1. NCBI lineage: Eukaryota > Metazoa > Arthropoda > Malacostraca > Isopoda > Cirolanidae > Bathynomus > Bathynomus jamesi. The sequence goes on along the minus strand of JAJOZX010000375.1, from coordinate 438,992 downwards.
AAAATATCTCCAACTATAATATCGGACCACAACATTATTGAAATAACAACCAATATAAAAGCAACAGGAAAGGAAAGAACACGAACAACAGAAAGAAGCAAATTCGAAATTTTTAATTTTCACTCCAAAGCTATAAACTGGGAAGATGTTGCATCCAGCATGGAAGTAATAGATTGGAAAACATTTTCGAGGCCAAGACAACGGAAGAGATGCTAATGGCTTTAGAGGAGAAGAAACTGGAAATTGTGGAAAGACATGTCCCAAAAATACAGCAAAGAGGAAAGAGAGGCAGGTTCGAGAGACAAAAGAGGTCATTGTTCCAAAGAGAAAAAGAGTGACTGCGAAACTAAGTAACTGTAAAGATAACAACATCAGAAAAATATTAAATGATAAACTGCAGAGTATAGATTGCGTCAAACAGGAACTAATTGAGAAGCATACAGAAAAAGAAGAAGACGACGCTATAGAAGCGATAAAGGCTAACTCAAAGTACTTCTATAATTTTGCAAAAAGGAAGTCGAAAAATCACACAACTATTGGACCTTTGATAAACGAAAACAGTGCTTTATCTGATGATCTAACAGATGTATCTGAAATATTAAGAGCTCAGTACGAATCAGCTTTCAGTATCCCAAAAACTAACAAACTGATATGCATAGAAACACGTTCTTTGAAGAAGAACTACAAGGGGAAAGTATAACGGACTTCGACTTTACGACAGATGATATTACACAAGCTATAGGGAAACTAAAAGCACACTCAGCGGCAGGACCGGATAAATGGAATGCCACACTGATCAAAAACTGCAAGAATGCAATCGCTGAGCCCCTATATTGGATATGGAGACGATCACTAGACACGGGAGAAATACCGGGCATCCTGAAGAGCGCGAACGTAGTCCCAATATATAAAGGAGGAGATCGATCCGAGGCCAAAAACTATAGGCCAGTATCGCTTACATCTCATCTCACCGAAATATTTGAAAGAATAGTTAGACAGAAAATCTATGACTTTTTGGAAACTCGGAAAAAATTCAATGATAACTAACATGGGTTTCGGTCAGGCAGTTCATGCCTATCACAACTAATGGAACACTACACCAACATTATTGATGCACTTGTAAGTAATGAAAACTATGATGTACTATACACAGACTTTGTCAAAGCGTTCGACAAGTGTGACCATGGAATCATAATACATAAACTGAAATATATGGGAATAACAGGAAAAGTAGGGAAATGGATATATAATTTCCTTAGTGAGCGGCGGCAAGTCGTTACAGTACAAGGAGTATCTTCATCAGAATCAAAGGTCCTCAGCTCAGTACCACAAGGAACAGTATTATCTCCACTACTCTTCATAATCATCCTAACTGACATAGATGAAGACGTTACCGGAGACAGCACAGTAACATCCTTTGCTGATGACACAAAGATCAGTAGAAAAATAAGAAACCCAGAAGATATAGGATCTCTACAAACCGACATGAACAGAATCTACAAGTGGACGGAAGACAACAATATGAAGTCTAACACTGAGAAATTTCAGCTGTTACGGTACGGAAAAAGAGAAGACCTAAAATCCATGAAATATTATACTCCAAATGGACAGGAAATTCAGAGAAATTCTAGAGCAAAAGATTTAGGGGTTGTAATGACTGATGATGCGAAATTTGAAACACAAAATAAGATAGCAGTAAACAGAGCAAAGAGAATAACTGGACAGATACTGAGAACCTTTAAACGAAGGGATAGGAATATAATGATTCCTCTACTGAAAACACTGATCACACCCAAATCGGAATATTGCTCGGTCCTAACATCCCCATATAAAAAAGAAGACATTAGACAGCTAGAAGGGATTCAGAGAAACTTCACAGCCAAGATCAAAGGGTGCAAAGAACTAAATTACTGGGAAAGGTTACGCGAACTAGACCTCTATTCAGTGGAAAGGAGAAGAGAGAGATACACCATTATTTACACTTGGAAAATAATGGAGAAACTAGTTCCTAATCTTATTCTAAACCCTGTAACTCCCCAAACAACAGTGGAAAGTAGAAAAGGAAGACTGTGTCGTGTTTCCAAATTAAAGGCGAGACAGGGAACATCCTTAACCCTGAAAGAAATTAGTTTTGTTGTGAGATGACCAAAACTGTTTAATCAGCTGCCCAAAGACCTAAGAAACACGAATGGTGTTGCAGTGGACATCTTCAAAAGAAGATTAGACGCCTGGCTCAGAACAATCACCGATGAGCCGGGCGTACCTGGCTATAAGGTGGAGAGTACAAGAAACCACCTCACTACTTCACCAAGCCAACTCGAGAGGAGGGGCGACAAGCTTGACCTTCGTGAAATGAGGAATCATCGCACGGAACCTTTGAAAGGTTGAAAGGTATATACTCGTATATATGTTATTTTATTTTAGTAGGTGGGTGAAATATTTCTTTACGTGGGCAACTGCCCGCCCACCTGGGTCAACAACCAGTTGTTGAGGAGAGGCAACAACTTTTCCTTCAATACTAGTATATAACATATTGGCCTGAATATAAGACGGCCTCAAATATAAGACAAGCATCAGTTTGTGGTGGAGTGCAAACAGATTTTGTTTAAAATATAAAAATATCGTATACTACTGTTGGCAGATAACATTTCTATTAATCATTTAAAAAATATTCTGTAAAAACAGTAAACAAAAACTTGGCAAACAAAATATTTATTCATAGACAATGATACAATGATGGTATAACCTGGAAAACGAAGCACTTCTGACAGACACGTTCAATCGTGGCGTCTTTGGTCACGGGATTGTAGGTAACAAATATTGTAAGTACAGTGACACATTACGCCTTGACTCGAATATCGTCCGCGAATATAAGACGAGTTGCATTTTTTAAGGTCGTGATGTTGAACAAAAACCTCGTCTTATATTCGGGCCAATAAAGTAATTACAGTATTCTTGCGTATTCATTATTCCATTCGCAAAAAACGAATCTGCTGTGCCATGAATTCCAAAGCAGGACAAAACAGTAACCTCATATTGCTTTGTAGTGCGAGACAGGTGAACAGTTACGAAAGATGTCCGAACTCCGAAAACCAGAAAATGAGACTCACCGCTAAAAATTAATTACCTGCAAAGAGTAATTAATAAGAGTAGGTAATATCATTTATATTTTTCAGAGGTGATTGCGAAGTGTTTGAATATTGTGGCTCATTCTGAAAATAAACCACAAATGTTGCACGATTTTTTCTAAAAAAAAAGAGGACGTATACATTCCTGACAACTTACCCGTTTCCAGTAGTCTACAGTAAAGTCTTTGTACTGTACTTTGAACTTTTACAAGTTCATACCATTTCCTTAAGCCTTCTTCTCACTGTTCTTGCAGAAATTTTCCACCACATCATTCCAACTTTCTTTGGATGTCATTTGACGTCTTCCTTGGATCTTTCTTATAAATTCTTAGGAGTTTTAAGTCGTCTCTCGCAATAGTTACACTCTTTCTCCCCTTCTTACACATCCTGTTCACAACAGCGCCATCGTAATTGTAATGCTGTATGATTTGAAGCACAGCTGATTTCAATATATTTAAGTTACAGAGCTACGGGCTAACAAGGCTCCTAAGATCCACTCTAGGCTAGCCCAAGAAATTAGGGGGAAAAGAGAAAAAACAAATAAAAATAAAGAATACTGAAAACTATGCTTACATTTATAAACGTGTAAAGCTTTCACCCAAGAATAGTAGTAATAGTACGGGATAGACAGACAAGGCTTCCCCTACTCCGCCCCTCTGCTGAAAGGAAACAATTGTGAAAGAAGACTTATAGGAAAGTAGGAAAAAGTATAGTGAAAAGAATAACCTCAGAATTCATTCACACTATGCGAGCACTTTTCTCACTAGGTCGCTAGATATATATCGAATTGATTTTGCAGTATGTTCATGCAAAGCAATCACCTTATCACCATTTTTGTATTTTTGTCATTTTTATGTATTGCTCAGCATACCTACCTAGTAACTCACGAATGAGAAACAACTTCTGTTTAGGTACGTAAAATATATCGTATTTCACGGCGTATAACGCGCACCCTAATTTTGAAGAGAAAATTTAGGAAAATAAAAATTTAGGAAAAAATATACCTCCTACCTTACTTCACATGTACAATTTTAACGAGTTAATTTTAACAGGTACATGATTTTTGGAGTATTTTGGGGGGAAAAAAGTGCGCGTTATACGCCGGGAAATATGGTACTTCAGTTCATTGGTGGTTCCATCGATATCGAATTAGAAAAGATTTTTGTACACATTACCTTTAGGATGCGAGATATTTATATTTTTACGTAGATTACATAATATCCCATTTTTTCTAGCCAGTACTGTACGTGTGAATGCCCGTAAGAGCTTCGTAAGAGCAAAGGTCATATGACAGGGGATTCACGCTTTATGCGGGATCCGAACCACGGATCGCTACATTATCCGTACGCGGGAGATGGCCACCCTTCCATCCCACTGAAGAGAAGCATCGTTGCAGCGCGTGTCTGCTTTTGCGCGCGGTAACTTGGCTGATATGTATTATTTCATGAAAAAATGTTAAATCTTCTCTTGAAACTTGATATATAAAATATAAAAGAGTACCTTAAAATCACAGTAATAGTGAAACTCATAACAAAATTCTAGGCATCATCGAAAATTATGATGAATAAAAGTCGCGTTGTCACTGAACTAAAAATGGATCAAACGATAGAACTTAATAGAAAAGTGTGTAAAATATGATTTCTGTTTGTCGGAAACTTGAATGTGAGTGACATAGAGTAGCTGTCTGAAAGTTGTTCAAGTGCATAACATTTACATAAGAATTTATTCTATGAATAGCTATTTTGATACTTGTAACGGAATCTTCAGCTAATTAATCTTACATAATTAATTATTATTAATACAGGGCACGTGAAATGTTTTTTTTAATTCTATATGATGAGAGAGAGAGAGAGAGAGAGAGAGAGAGAGAGAGAGAGAGAGAGAGAGAGAGAGAGAGAGTAATTTACAAGGTCAGCAGCGCTAGTGAAACTATTTTCCAAAGTCGGAAGCGATGGGCACGTAGCAAAGTTAACAGATTGGACCACCTGTCGGGAGATTCAAAGGATTGGTAAAGCATTGAAACCTGATGCCGTCTTTTTTCACGCGAAGCGTTTGTAGCTGACGTTGAATGAAAAGTTTAAAATAAAACTCGTATATTTGCAAAGCGAAATATTTTATTAATTATCAGGGCTAACTTATTTGTGAGAAATTAACTTTGGAGGGGGTTCCACTTATCGTAGGCCAAGGTTTGACAAGTTCTATAATTGGAAAGAATTTACGTAGAGAGTCGTAAATGAAAAAAAAACCTCTTTTCTGGAACTTTGGAAGAAATGATTAGTTTAGTTAGGAAACGGCAAAACTAAGAATTTTTAATACGCCAAAACTACCTTAGCGTTTGGGCCTCATTGATACACTTAAACGTAAGTAATTAAAACGATGCATTCACTAACATAAGATAAGGCTTTTAACTAACATACGGCGTGTTTGAAAAAAAATATCCCTTAGACATGATTAACAAACGAATCAACCTTGATTGGAATGATTTAGTTTGCCCTCCATTGGTCTCAGCCACCACGTCAAGCCTCGTCCCCATCGATCTTAGTAAATATTGTTAAATTTCACGACCATTTTCGATGCTTTGGAGGGCTTTCCCAAGATTCTGGAATAAAAATTGCCAGTGAATTCGTTGTTCCGCCATTTTGGCACAAACCATTCTGAGCAGATGCGGATTAACCACGGGACACTTGGGGCACGTGCCCCAGGGCCATCCACAGGGTCTATAATAATTTGTATTGTATTTTAACTTCATAATGTTTTATGCTCACCACTTTATTTCAACATCATTTTACGGATATTGTCATTTTACTCATTTTACTTTCATAATTGTGTGTAATAAAAAAAGTACTCACAACTGTTATAATTTTCTTTCTAATTTACCTTATAAGTAGGGGTTTGAGGGAATAAACACTGAAAATTTGAAATGGACACTATATGAGGGGGCTTCCCACTAGTTAAGTGCCCCAGGGCCCTGCAAAAGCTTAAGTTCAATTACAACAAGAAAAATTGTGCTGAAAAAATTGTCACTTGTGCGCATCAATACTACAAAAATGCAGTGTTTGTGCTCTGAGACGATTTGAGTGTGCTTACTGCAAAAAGAATTGGACTTTTAACTGTCCATTTTCAGAATGTAAAAACTGTAATATTTTTTAAGCACGCATATATTTGAAAACCAAAGTAATTGGTTAATTACGAAAGTAAATATAACGCTTTAAAAACACGCAAAATTCAATATTGGTTTGCAGTTGAGACTGATTATCTTTTACTCTGGAACCATATACCCTTTGCAAAAATTTTTGAAAATTACCCGTTTATCAAAATCAAAATTTCATACATGGCTAGAAGGACTTGAAGATTTAATCGTAAATATTTAGAGGATAATTGTACGCAGCTGTGCGGAAGTTAGAAAATATATACAGTTCAAGCAATTATAAATTTCTTGAAACGAAAAATCTGCCAAAGTTCAAGTTGTCAAAACCTAATTTAACCTAACTTACCCGGTTAAGTTATGCCAATTTAGGGGGGGGGGGGGTCTAATTATGTCCAAATAGGTTTGGATATAATCAGAAATGTCAACGATTTTTCATTTCAAGAAAAGAGCACTGAACAGTAGCTTAGCTAAGTTTCGATATCAAACCCGGAAAGAACAGCTCAGATTACGTATCAACGTACTCCTCCGGAACAGAAGTTATTTAAATATTTTTATTTACATTCGCCTATCCACTGCATGTCACTAAATAAGAAACCTATTTTAAAATAAAAGGTTCTTCATACAGTCAGAATTTGAAAAACCTCTTCACTGTTAGATTTACCTAATTTCATACATGATCAGACCTATAAAATATTGTCCGAGTTTGAAAATATATATATTATATATATATATATATATATATTATTTCACGAAAGTAAAACGTGGATAATATTTATGATGAAAATAACCACGAAGGAAAAAGGAAACAGAATGGTGCTCAAGCGCTTTCGTCTAATGACATCCTCATCCTTTATATCCTTTATTATATATATATATATATAAGGTTGTAACATATATTCTGCTAGATTTTTTAGTTCATTCAGAACAAAATTAAAGGACTTATAAAGACAAATTTGCTCGAATTTTTAGTTTATTCACGACAAAAATTAAATGACATAATGACAAATTAATCATCAATATAATTAACTTCTTCTTCTATAACCTCTTCCCACCTGCAGAAAAGTTTTTTATGCCACGTTCGAAGAAATCCCTTGGTTTCAAGTTAAAAAAAGCGATCACTTCGTTTTCGATAGCTTCCCTGGATTGCAACTTTTGTCCATCTAGGTGGTGTTGCAGACTTCTGAATAAATGATAGTCTGAAGGTGCGATGTCCGGAGAATAAGGTGGATGAGGCATTTTTTCCCAACCAAATGCCTCCAATTGGGCAGTGGTGATTCGAGCAGTGTGAGGGCGCGCGTTATCCTGGTGGAACAGAACACCTCTGCGAGTAATTAACGCGGAACGTTTTTCTTGTAATGCCATCTTCAATCGTTGGAGTTGTTGGCAGTAGACATCAGCTGTGATTATTTGGTTATCTGGCAGAAGCTCAAAATGAATAATTCCTTGCATATCCAACCAAACACATAGCAAAATTTTCTTTGGATGGGGTCCATTCCTTGGTTGAGGTTCAGGCTTTGTTTCACGGCTTTGTTTCACTGATGTCGACGCTTAATATTGTTATAAAGGACCCATTTTTCACCCCCACTGACGATCCGATTAAAAAACGGTGCCTGCAGTTCCCGAGAATGCAGTGATGTGCAAATATCGATTTGATGTTGAAGATTCGCCTGTGACAAATCATGCGGAACCCATTTTCCAACCTTCACTACTTTTCCTAACAGCTTCAAATGACGATGAATAGTCATATGGCTAACGCCGAGTTGCAGGCCAAGTTCTCTTACAGTTACCATTGGGTTTTCCTCCACTGTTGCTTTCAGCAACTCTTCATCTCATTTGGTCGTCCCGTTCGTTGATAATCTTTCAGACTGAAGTTTCCATTTCTGAACTTCTCAAACCATCTCCTACACATCCATTCGCTCATAACATCATTTCCATAAACTCTTTGAATGTTTTTTGCGGATTCACTAGCGTTAGATCCTTTATGGAACTCGTACAGCATCACATGTCGAATATGCTCTTTCGTGGGCTCCATGTTTTTTTCAATTACTGTAATATCGTAGGGGTGGCGTTGCAACTGTATGAAAAACACCAGAGAAAATATTCATTAGCCTAATCCTACACTAGCATAAGCCTACACTAGCCTAAGTCATTCTGTATCATTCTGTATCGTGATAAAACCTGTGCGAACCTGTCGCCGCGTGTATTTTGCAACATTTCTAAAACTATTTCACATTATCTTGAGGTATTCTATTATCTATGGTCCGTTTTCTAATCGAGCAGAATTTCTGTTACAATCCGATATATATAAAGTTTTATGCCTGGAAGGATTTAGGGACGAAACAAAGGCTCACTTCGCATACATCACAGAAACACATCTTAAAGATTGTCAAAAACTGTGAAAATGACGAACACTACATAGATAAAAAATAAATACAGATCGATGGTTATAACTAAAGCCCGGATGTTCAGGCAAAATGCCATAAATGCCATTTTTTGCCTATTTTTGCGTTTGCAGGAAAAATTGGCTTTTTCGTCATAAAGTGCATACTTTGCCCTTTTTCCATTATTTTCTAGTATTATTTCATAAGAGTCCCAAAATAGGCCTATCAGTTTCTTATATATATATATACAGGGTGGGCCGAAAGTCTGGATCCATAGGAAAATATTTATTTTAATACATAAATTACAACAAATGATAAATACTTAAAATGAATATCAACTTTAACTCGTAAATGCGTATCCGTGATACTGTACAGTGGTTCGTACTCCAGTATAAACAACAAATTATAACAAATGCTCAAATTGGCGGCCTCTGACATCGAGACACTTAGGGATGGAATTTATGATTTTTAATAATTCTTCGAATTGACGTTCTCGAGATGCGTGTTTCATTTGATAATCTTCTTGTTAACTTTACTGGACTATTCGTTAAAGTTTCACATGCCATTGCAGAGGTATTTTCATCAGTTGCAGTTTTTGGACGACCAGAACGCCGTCGATCATGTACACTTCCTGTTTCTTTGAAACGTTTAAACAACTTGCCAACAGTCGCATTGTTACTGGATGCTTATCAGGATGATTTCTATTGAATTCGGTAGCAACTTCTCTGTGTGTAGCGCCCTGTCTTGCGTACATGAGCACAAGTTCTACCCGGTCTTCTGTTGTTAGATTCGAAGCCATTTCTGGGCTGAAATAAAAAAGTATTTGAGTATTTATACTGGAGTACGAACTACTGTACAGTATCACGGATACGCATTTACGAGTTAAAGTTGATATTCATTTTAAGTATTTACCATTTGTTGTAATTTATGTATTAAAATAAATATTTTCCTATGGATCCAGACTTTCGGCCCACCCTGTATATATATATTATATATATATATATATATATATATATATATATATATATATATACTGAAATATATAAAACAGAAACTGAGCATGCACAGTATTATTATTTTATATTAAACATGTTTTGAAATTTAAATCCTTGCCATCAGTGGGTAAACAACATTTTCAGTACCTGCTGTTTTGGTCACTATAATGACATTGTAATATGTAATATATTTATTTATACGTGTATAATAGTATTATTCTATATTCAACTTTATTTTTGTAAAGTAAATTATTGTTATTATGTGTAACTAATATTTGCATTACGTACTGTTTTGTTCACTAAGGGGGTTGTAATATGTATTATGTGTATATAAAGGTATTATTCTAGGTTAAACGTTTTTTGAAAGCAAATTTATAAATGCCTTTTTTGGGGGTTTTACTGCCTATTTTCAATGTTTATTTTGCCTATTTGCCTGCTTTTTTAAAGGTTTTTAGTGCCTAAACATCCGGGTTCTAGTTATAACATAATCGTAGAGTAGTACGAGCTGACGGAACAGAAAGAAGAGGAGGTTGCTGTGCTATGTATATACTACAGTACATGATAGTCATATGGCAGAAACAATACTCGTAGTAAATAGGATCAAACAACTACATGGAACTTTTAGCAGTAACAACTGAAAAACTAAACATGATACTAATAGTCATTTATACAGTAGACCTCCGAACACTCCAACTGCAAAATTCATAGATGCCATTACTGAGATCGGACACCTGTTAACGGCATTAAACTCCCCAACCCCGAATATAACACTCTGCGGAAATTTTAATTTCTCATTTATAAAGTACAAAAGGATAAGAAGAAATATATATGCAGTATATAAACCAGTTGGTTAGGATACAATAAGTTAGGTTATGAGTGGTTAAAATAAGTTAGGTTAAAATAAGCACACCGGACAAAAAATTAGTCACCCCTAATAGCACCGATAGTAGGAAGTTCAAGGTCACACAGAGGGCGCTGATGTAGCATTGGTAAGTGACAAGTAGCGGTGACGTAGCACACAGGATCAGATCTGTTTCGTGAGGTGGTGAAGAACAAAGTGTGTGTTGGATATAGTCTGCAAAATGGGTCGTGAGGCAGACGTTACTCAGTGGCAAAAAGGAGCCATCGTGTTTGGCAGAGCCCACGGACACAAAATGTCTGAAGTAGCCCAATTTGTTGGTGTGTCAACGCGTACTGTCCAGCGAGTTTACAAAGAGTGGTGTAGTTCGCAATCAACTGACAATCGACGGCGTAACTGTGGCCGGAAAACAATTCTCGACAATAGGGGCCGCCGCCATGTTTCTCGTCTAGTAACTGCAAATCGTTTTCAAACCAGAGAACAATTGCTCCAAGAAACCAATGAGGTTCTCCAGCGACCAATTTCCGAACGGACATTGCGACGAGAACTGCATGCGATGGACATCTGGAGCAGGGTACCACGGAAGAGGCCGCTGTTAACAGCAAGTCACAAATTGGCACGTTATAAATGGGCTCAGAGGCACAAAAACTGGACTGCGGCAGATTGGAAACGTGTAATTTGGTCCGATGAGTCCCGTTTTTGTTTGTTCTCCAATGATGGGAGGCGACGAGTACATCGCAGGTCCAATGAAGCCTTTAATCCTGAATGCGTCGAAGGTGTTGTTCAGGCTGGAAACAGAAAGTGAAGCGCAGGACTCTGGCGGAACTTCGGGACCGGCTGATGAACGAGTGGCAGCAAATCGATGTTCAGTACATGCACAACCTCGTAGAGTCTCTGCCTCGCCGGATTCGTGCGGTTATCAAGGCCAGAGGCGCCGTCACACGTTATTAGGTACATTCTGAGAGGGGTGACTAATTTTTTGTCCGGTGTGCTTATTAGCCCTTCTCATTTGGCGCCGTTTGAGCGACGAAACATTGTGTCCCAAATGAAAACCCCCTTTTGTCAAATATGGATTTTTCACTTTGGGTCATTTTTATTTGAGGACTGAAAGTGGGAATGGGAATGGCATAGAATGGGAAGTAATCGAAAAAAGAACTGCCTGGATCTGGTATTCAGGAAGAACAACTTAATGACAAAAATAACCCCACTGATCGAAATATCAATCAATATGACGACAACCTCAAAAGAAAATACACTCATCAAAGAAAGAGGCAAATTTTAGGTTTTTAATCTAAGCTCCAAGACTATAAATTAAGAATAAATCAGCTCGAATATGGCCCAAACAGACTGGAAATTAGTATTCAGGGACAAAAACAACTGAAAAGAGGCTAATAAGCTTAGAAGACAATGGAAATTTTAGAAAAATATGTTCCATAAAAGCAGGAAAAAAGAAAGAGCAACTATTTCAAGACACACAAGCGAACAATATTTTGCAAAAAAAGAAAGTAGGTGCCAAATTAATACACTGCACAGACAATAATTACCTAAGAGTCATTCAGAGAAAGAAGAGGAAAATACGGTAGAAGTAATAAAGGAAAACCCAAAATACTTCTATAACTTTATGAAAAGGAAAACAGGAACGCGTGCCACTATCGGGCCCTTAAGAAATGAAAATAATGGACAAACCAACGATTTAAAGGAAATACCTGAAACATTGAGAGCTCAGTATGAATCAGTTTTCAGTACCACAAACAGTGACAAAATAGTACCTGATCGAAATATCTTCTCTGAAGAGGTTACAAGGAAAGACTATAACTAATTTTAATTTTACCCAGAAGATATAGAGTGACCTATAGGTAATTTTTACAATACATTCTCTGCACATGGGGAATTAGTCCCCTACTGCAAAACATGCTCTATGTGATGTCCTCTCAGCTCATTAACTCTTTGTACACGAACAAAATTTTGCAATACTCTGGTATTTTAAACATTTGACACTTTTTCAAGTGTCAAATGTTTAAAAATTCACACGATATATATATATATATATATATATATATATATATATATATATATATATATATGTGTGTGTGTGTGTGTGCGTGTGTGTGTGTGTGTATGTGTGTGTGTGTGTGTGTCCAAAAAAGTGAAGATTTAACAGTCACCCAAAGGAATAAAACATACTGTATACTTAGTGTTCTAAAATTTATTGCATGGAAAAAAACATGATGTATTGTATTGTATCTCCCCTTCCTCGTCTTTTAACAGCGACCCTTGTTTTGAATATTGCACGAATTCGCTCTGACATGGACCGAACCAAACGCTAGATGGTTGAGGTGTCTTGTAAAGCTTGCCAAGCTGTTTGTAGCTTTAATTCCAGTTTATTCCGGCTTCGTGGCTGCCCTCTTTCGTACCGCCTGATCCACAATCCCACAGAGATTCTCGATTAAGTTAAGATCTGGCGAGTTTCCAGGCTGTCCCACTAAAGGAGTAATGTTACGATCATCCAACCACTTTTTCACTGCCTTAGCTCGGTAACAAGGTGCACCATCATTCTGGAAGAAGAAATCTCCTTCTGGAAAATGGAGTCGTGATGTCAGCAGTAGGCGGTCTCGAAAGGTTTGGAGATACAATTTCGTGGTCATCGCTGTCCCTTTGGGTAGAATACAGTATGTAAGTATCCTGTTTCCCGACCGGAAAAACACCCCCAGATGGTAACAGTCTCGGGATGCTTCGTCGTAGGTAGTATACACCCCGGGTTGAAACGCTCGGCTTTTCTTCTGCGGATACAGATTCCTCCTTTGTTGTGGTAGCTGAAAGGAGGATTCGTCCGAGAAAATGATTTTACACCAGTCATCCTCAGTCCAGTCTTTATATTTATTACAAAATTTGAGACTGTCCTGAACGCTCTTCCGACTAAGAAGAGATTTCTTTGCAGGACCTGCTGGCCGTTCTTTCGCGCAGACTGGATCGACGCAGAAAGCGATCCTGGCGTTCTAAGCAAACTCATGGCCGTCCTGACCGTTCTCTTGCTTCATAACTGCTTATCTTCTGCTACTTTTAATGATCTCGGAGACAGTAATATGATTGCCATAACCTCTGGCTGCAATCTGTTGGCTGCTCAGGCCTTCCTAATGAAGGGCAATGAGGGCTGACCGAGTTTCTGGTTATGTCTGGCGGCCCATTCTATCACGTCTGAAGAAAAAGATTAATTCATTAGATTAATTCATCATCCTGCGGGACTTAAGTCTAAGGGGACTACGGGACTACAGTCTGCCCAAAGTATTGTTCCAATATAATGTACAATGGCTTTAATGAGGACAATAGTTTTTTGCGCATTTTATCCAGAGAATCAATGTTGTTGGGTCTGTATCGTACGTTTGGCATCGCTGTTGGGTGAAATGCATTAGCAGAGTAATCAGCAGCCCATTCAGTGCTAGTTGAGGGCGCCCGCGGCCTAAAAACCTGACCTCAGAAGGGAAAATACGTATCATAACTGTGGGCAAAGAAGGTCTAACCACAACCTAAATCCAAGAATGTAGTGGCTTCTCAAAGCCAACCATTCGTCAGTGGCTCAAACGTGCAAAGGACTTGCCTACCAACACCGCATCGTCTCGAAAACAGTGCTATGGTAACCTAACTTAATCAGCCCGTTTTGTAGTTTTTCTACAATACAGATTAATTAGGTTAGGTTAGGTTACCAAAGCACCAGAACACATTTTGTAATTCTTTAAATATATTTCCTACTATTCCTACTCTCTGCTATTCCCATATATATATATATATATTATATATATATCCTTATCCCTGAAAGAAAATAGTTTTGTTGTGAGAGGACCAAAACTGTTTAATCAGCTGCCCAAAGACCTAAGAAACACGAAGGGAGTTGCAGTGGACATCTTCAAAAGAAGACTAGACGCCTGGCTCAGAACAATCCTCAATGAGCCGGGCGTACCTGGCTATGTGAGGTGGAGAGTACAAGAAACCAACTCACTCCTTCACCAGGCCAACTCGAGAGGAGGGACGACAAGCTTGACCTTCGCGAAATGAGGAATCATCGCGCGGAACCTTTGTAAGGTAAGGTGTATATATATTTATATAAATATCATAACAATTAAAATCCCCAATGTTTAAAATAATAAAACATAAAACCGCGAAGCTTTTCGAGAGAGCTTTCCCTCTTCGTTCGGGCGGTGAGCAGTTTCTGCTTTCTGCAGTTTGAGGATTTTAATCGTTTTACTTAATTTTTTACACGGTCATTGTGTTTTTATTATATATATATATATATATATATATATATATATATATATATGGGAATGAACTCAGAATGGTCCCGTGAGTTTTTTATGATACACACAGACAGTGCATGGAACAAAGAACTCTTCTGGGATAATTAAATCCACTATAGTCCGAATAAGTAATGGTAAATGACAAATACCATAGTTTTTTCTTTTTCATGATGCTAGCTCGACGTGGGCAACGGATCATCATCAACGGTGTATCATATACGGTATATATATATATATATATATATATATATATATATATATACAGGCATCCCCCGTTTAACGACCGGGTTCCGTTCCGACGACCAGGTCGGTAAACGAAAGCCTTGTTTTACGGCTTTGGTGCTTCTTCTTTTTCTTCTTTTCTTTCTTCTTCCTCCAAATGCTGTTGTTCTTACAAATTTGGTTTCTTATTTCTGTTTATAAAATGTTTATTTTTTTATTTTTCAGATATTTTGAATTGGAATTATATGGTGATGGCTGCCAATAGGCCCTGCAGACACTATGCAGATTCATTTTGTTATGTTTGCGGCCATTACATCAATCCAAAGCGAGTAAAGCACAAAATTGACACAGGAACAAAGTTTTGTACAGCATATCACGCTTACTTTGGCATGCCCATGGGCGATGAAGATAAATCATGGGCACCTCACTTTTGCTGTGGAAGCTGCCGTTCCACATTAGAAGAATGGATGCGAGGTACCAGAAAAGGCATGCCATTTGCTATTCTTCGCATTTGGAGGGAGCAAACCAATCACCACGATGATTGCTACTTCTACATGGTAGACATTTCACTCTACAAGAGCGGTAAAGGTCGAAAAAATGTCCTATATCCAAATACCCCATCTTCTATTGCCCCAGTCCCCCATAATGAAGATTTACCCATTCCATGCCCACCCACCATGGAGGAAATAGAAGAAACGCCTTTATTATCCTCCGATGAAGATGAAGATGCTGACTTCGACGCAAGCTCCAATATGTCACCCCATTTCCCCAACCAGAAAGACATAGACGACCTAGTCAGGGATATGAACATTACGAAAACGAATGCAGAAATTATGACGTCCCGCCTTAAAGGGTGGAATCTTTTGGACCCAAGTGTCAAGATCTCTTTCTACAGGAACAGGCATTCGCGATACGCTTCTTTCTACTCCTGTTTTGCATCGAGCTCTCTTTGCTACTGCTATGAGATAAGAACTGAATACACCCTGCTGATTGGCATTTGTTTATTGACAGTTCAACTGCAAGTTTAAAAGACGTCCTACTACATAATGGAAACATGTTTCCATCTATTCCTGTGGCTCATTCGGTTGAATTGAAGGAAGGATATGAAAATGTAAAGCAGTTGCTAGACAAAATAAACTACAGTGAACATAGATGGGATGTATGTGGAGACTTCAAAATGCTAGGATTCCTGTTTGGACTACAGGGCGGTTACACTAAATATTCGTTTCCTCTGCCTTTGGGACAGCAGAACAGATGGTGAGCACTGTGTTAGAAAGGAATGGCCCGTGAGAAATGAGCTTAATCCAGGCAAACAAAATGTTCTTAACGAAGCCCTTGTTCCAACAGACAAAATTTTGCTACCCCCGCTGCATATCAAGCTTAGTCTTATTAAGCAATTCATCAAAGTGTAGTGAATACTCTTATTTTAGTTTCAAGATAAATGTTAATTTTACCGTCTTGAATTTCGAAATAGTATAAATTCATTTTAAATTAGTTACCCCATTATAATTCAATTGTGAACCACATTAATACTAATTTTATGTATACTATATTATTTTATTGTATGTAAACATAATTAATTATATATCACAATTGTCAGTTAATCATTTATATTCAAATATTTATTTTAATCTAATGCCATGTCCATTTTGCAAATAAATAATAGAAAACCAAAGGTTATATTTTCCACCTTTGGTACTGTCGTAGTTTCGCCTAACGGACTCAATACGGCTAGTGAGATAATCACTGGTTGGCACTTAACTAGCGGCAGTGCTTATGGCTACATCATCCAGGTTAACCTATACCGGATAGATGCGCTACGGTCCCAAGCCGTAGCTTGCCTAGGCCAACGACGACGACGACGTAAACCAACAATTGATGACCCCGGAGCTGGATTACCCCTTTTACCCGAACGACTAGGATTAGACTGTAATGTCGTTCGTGCCCATCACCCCCTTCACCCGAACGACTAGGACTAGACTGTAACGTCGTTCGTGCCCACCACCCCCTTCACCCGAACGACTAGGACTAGACTGTAACGTCGTTCGTGCCCATCACCCCCTTCACCCGAGCGACTAGGACCAGACTGTAATGTCGCTCGTGCCCTCTGCCCCTCACCCCTGCCCGTGCGCTCTGTGCCTGCGCTCGTCTCAACCTCCACTCCTTCGTTGGGAACTTGTCGTCTTGCTTGTACGTCAGCAAGCATAGGAGAAGATGCCTGACGACGCTGGTGCCATCTCCCACTTGAGCGTAAAGCTCCCCGTCTTCTGGCCGGGTGATCCATTTATTTGGTTCCACCAAGTGGAATCACAATTCAACTTGGGAAGGATCACCGCTAGCAGGACAAAATACGATCATGTTTTGTCCTCTCTACCAGCGAGCATCATCTCTGAAGTCCGTGACGTCATCGTGTGTACTTCCACGAGTGAGGACCCATACAACGATCTGAAGTCTGCCATCCTGTGCCGCACCACTGTCTCCGAGCGTGAGAAACTACATCAGTTAATCTCAAAAGAAGAACTTGGAGACCGTAAGCCCACTCAAATGCTGAGGGCTATGCAGTGCGCTCTAGGCGAACGCGCACAAACCTTCGATAAGGACATCTTTAGACAGTTGTTCTTGCAGAAACTTCCTCCATCAGCTCAGCGTGTCTTGGCCACTATGGATCCTGCTACTCCAGTTGATAAACTAGCAGAAACTGCCGACAAAGTAGTGGAGATTGACACAGCTCCGGTCAACAACGTGAACACACAATCGGAACTGGAGTTGAAAGTGGAAGAGTTAAGTCAACAACTCAACCACGTTTGTTCTCTGCTACAAAATCAACGGCAAAGAAGCCATTCTCGGTCAAGATTTACGAAGAGGCATCGTTCGAGTTCCGGGAAGATCTGCTTCTACCACGCCAAATTTGGAAAGAAGGCTAGGAAGTGCATCTCCCCTTGCAATTTTTCGTCGGAAAACCCCAGCAGCGAGTCCTAATGGCGTCTAGTACTCGCACTGCCAACCTGTTATTCATAAAGGACAGGAACTCTGGTGTCAATTTCTTGGTTGATACCGGAGCGTCAGTCAGTGTATTCCCTCAAAAATCTGGTCATACGCACTCGGAATCTCCGCCTCTATACGCTGCTAACGGTTCACGCATACCCACGTACGGTACTCAGTCGCGTGAACTAAACTTGGGCCTTCACCGATCCTTCAAGTGGATTTTCATCTGTGCTCAAGTGCGGCATCCCATAATCGGCGCTGACTTCCTCCAGCATTTCAAACTCCTGGTGGATCTTGACAAGCGACGCTTATGCGACCAGGCCACACTGCTTTCTGTTCTTGCCAAACAGGTTGCCCTTCCGGACGCCTCGAACTCTGCACTTTCCCTCGTTCCCCCTAATTCCATGTACCAGTGCCTTTTCCAGCGATATCCAGGAATTCTTCAACCGATGCAGATGGGTGATACCATTAAGCACACCATTACCCATCACATTACAACAAAAGGTCCCCCTGTGTTTGCAAAACCCAGACGTCTTGCCCCGGACAAACTGAAAGCTGCCAAATCGGAATTCCAGCTTATGATGGATCTTGGGATAATAAGACCTTCCAAAAGCAGTTGGTCCTCTCCCCTACACCTGGTCCAGAAGAAGTCAGGAGACTGGAGACCATGTGGCGATTACCGGTTTTTGAATTCGACAACCATCCCGGACCGATATCCGGTACCAAATGTCCAAGACTTTACTTCTCTTCTCCACGGCAAATCTATCTTCAGTAAAATAGATCTCGTTAAGGCTTTCCACCACATTCCCGTAGAGCCTTCGGATATTCCCAAGACTGCAGTTTGTACACCATTTGGGTTATTCGAATTTGTGAAGATGCCGTTCGGGCTACGGAATGCTGCGCAAACCTTTCAGAGGTTTATAGATGAGGTCACCAGAGGCTTAGACTTTGTTTATGCCTACATCGATGATTTGCTTGTGGCCAGCTCAACGGAAGAGGAACATAAGGAACATCTTTCACTCCTCTTTCAACGCTTAGAACAATACGGTGTTACTATTAATGCATCTACGTGTGTGTTTACGACGTAAACCAACAAAAGCTTTGGATGCTGAAAGTGATGCTCTTTATCATATACGTTCAGTTTCCCAAACTTTCTGAAGCTAAATTCAAGGGAGACATTTGTTGGACCTCAAGTCAGACGCATGTTAGCATCGGTATCAGGACAATATACCCCCGAGGACAATATCCCCCAAATATGTATAAAACCACTATATATAATACCAGCATATACAGTATATAATACCACTATATATACACGCACACACACCCTTTAGGTTAGGTTAGGTTAGATAAAGAGTTTGCGCTCAATATCAGAATGATAGCAGCCTTGGCCCTTGTCCCACCTGACAATGTTGTTGCAGCATTTGAAGAATTATATGAAATCCTGACCCCAGACACTCATTCAGTAGTTGATTATTTTCAAGACACATTGGCAGACCACATCGTCGAGGACGTCAAAAACCAATGTTTGATATAGATATGTGGAATATGTATGATAGAGCAAAAGAGGGATTGCCAAAAACCAACAATTCTCTTAAAGGATGGCATAGGAGCTTTACGTCCAATGCTTCATGTGCTCACCCAAACATTTGGAAGTTTATTTCATTTATTCAACGCGAATAATCACTGCAACAAGTTCATATTATTCAGAAAGCAGCAGGTCATGCTACACAACCCAGAAGAAAAAAATATCAAGACTCTGTAGCCAGGCTTTTGACGGTGATCCGAAGGTATGAAAATAGGTTATATGCAATACCGCGCAAATAATCTAAAATCCCTCTAAGTTTTTAATGTTTTTACATTTTAATCTACCAAATGGTCAAAATTATCTTTCCCACTGTGACATTGACTTTAAATTGACTTTAAATTGTCCGCGCGGGATAGTGTCCTCGGAGGATACTGTCCTCGGGGGATATTGTCCGCGGGGGGATATTGTCCTAGAGGCGTTAGCATCTAAAGAGTTAGAATAAAAAATGACAGTTCTTGAAAAAAATGCTTGGCAGTCATTTCGGCTTGTATTCCATGGATTTTTAGGTAACAAGAAGAACGACAACTACATAGAGCTAGTAGAAAATCTACTCAAACACTTTCAAAGGTTAGGTTGTAGAATGTCCCTGAAATTACACTATCTGGACTCGCATTTAGAATTCTTCAGACCAAATTTGGGTGACGTAAGTGAAGAACATGGTGAACGTTTTCACCAAGATATCCAAACCATGGAGAGGAGATATCAGGGAAAATGGGACGAAGCTATGATGGGCGACTATATCTGGTGTTTAATACGAGATAATCCAATGAACTACAAGAGAAAAAGTCGCTCAAATGTACATTTTTAAGTATTATCAGTTTAGATTTGTGAGCATATTTGTGTGTATATTATATTTGGGTGCATTATATACACACATTATATACGCATTATATATACTGTACATTATACAGTATATATAATGCGTCGTTTAAGAGTGGTAGGAAAAGAAGGCAAGAACAGGTGACACCTAGGATAAAGTGGTGGGGACTGAAGAAAGAAGACCAGAAAAGGAAATTTGAGGAGAAGGTTTCGGAAGAAGTAAGGTCGTTGGAGAGTGTACAAGAATGGTGGGAGGAGAACAGCCGGGTGATATTGAGAGTTGGTGAGGAAGTACTGTGCAAAACATCAGGTAGAAGACCCCCTGAAGATAAAGAGACGTGGTGGTGGAATGAAGAGGTTCAGGAGGTGATTAAAAGGAAGAAAGATGCTAAAAAGAAGTGGGACACATCTGGTAGACAAGAGGATAGAGAAAGCTATAGGTAGGCGAAAAAGGAGGCGAAGAAGGGAGTGGCAAGAGCCAAGGCGCAGGCAATGGATGAAGTATATAAAGAGTTGGAGACACCGGCGGGAGAGAGAAAGATCCTTAGAATAGCGAAGGCTAGGGATAAGGCGAGTAAAGATTTTACTCAAATTAAACAGGTAAAGGATGGGCAGGGAGTGGTCTTAAAGGATCAGGATAAAATCATGGATAGATGGAAGAGTTATTTTGAACATCTGTTAAATGAGGAAAACCCAAGGGTTATTTTTGAAGATGGTGTCCCAAATCAAGGGTTAACTTCAGGAGTGAGTAGGGAGGAGGTGAAGGTGGCGTTGAAAGGAATGAAGGGGAAGGCATTGAGACCGGATGGGATACCAGTGGAGGCGTGGAATTGTTTGGGAGGTGAGGGCATAGATCTATTGTGGGATCTGATGCAGAAGATATATGAACAAGAGGAAATGCCGGAGGAGTGGGGGGATAGTACACTCGTACCTATCTACAAAGAGAAGGGGGACATCCAGGATTGTGGAAATTATAGGGGAATAAAGCTTATGTCACACACGATGAAGGTTTGGGAAAGGATTATAGAGAAAAGGTTAAGAGAAGAGACAACCGTGGGGGAAGAGCAGTTGGGTTTTATGCCAGGTAGGGGAACAACTGATGCGATTTTTTCACTGAGGCAGTTGATGGAGAAACACCGGGAGCGACAAAAGGGACTGCACATGGTTTTCATCGACCTAGAGAAAGCATATGATAGAGTGCCACGCCAGGAGTTTGGAGGTGTATGAGAGAGAAAGGTGTGCCGGAGAAGTACGTTAGGTTGGTGCAAAGTATGTATGAAGGAGCAAGGACCCAGGTTAGGAGTAGTGTAGGTGTAACGGAATGGTTCCCCGTGAGGGTTGGTCTACATCAGGGATCTTCTTTGAGCCCGTACCTTTTTGTTTTGATTATGGATGTGTTGGCCCAGGGGATAAAAGATCAATCCCCTTGGTGTATGCTCTTTGCAGACGATATTGTTCTGTGCAGCAACAGGAGAGAAGTAGTAGAAAGAAAATTGGAGGAATGGAGGAGGGCTTTTGAAGACAGAGGGTTGAAAATCAGCAGAAAGAAAACGGAGTACCTGAGGTTCTACAAAAATCAAGACTCAGAAATTAGTTTAGAGGGAGCGAGGTTAAAGAGAGTAAGTAAGTTTACGTACTTGGGATCGACAGTGGCTGAGGACGGTGAGCTGGACACAGAAATAACACAGAGTGCAATCTGGTTGGAAAAATTGGAAGAAAGTTTCAGGGTGTTGTGTGACCGAAGAATAGGCGCAAGGGTTAAGGGAAAGGTGTATAAGACTGTGGTAAGACCGGCTATGATGTACGGGGCTGAGTCTTGGGCTATAAAGAAAGATCATGAGAAAAGACTAGATGTAACGGAGATGAGAATGCTGAGATGGATGTGCGGAGTGACAAGGTTGGATAGAGTAAGGAATGAAAGGATAAGGGGCACAACAAAGGTTGGAGAAATCTCGAGGAAGATACAAGAAAGCAGACTGAAATGGTATGGACATGTGATGAGAGGGGACGAAGATTATGTGGGTAAGAGAACGATGAATATGGAGGTGCATGGCAGGAGAAAGAGAGGCAGACCGAAGCGAAGGTGGATGGAGAAGGTGAGGGACGATTTGAGGGAGAAGGGTTTGTCGGAGGAAGAAGCCCAGGACCGGGCTGTGTGGAGGAGGCTGGTCAGAAACGCCGACCCCGCATAGAGGCGGGAACGGGCGAAGAGAAAGAAGAAGAAGAAGATATACTGTACATTATATACATTATATATACACATTATATCTTTAAATATGAAATATATTTATCTTCCTTTCCTTTTCTTCATTGTGATTTTGCTCTCCGATAAGCCACTAGGTACAGAAAATAGATTATGGTTTTCAGAAGGCACTAGAGTTTTCACGAGAAAACTAATGCCATTTTTTAATTCAGCGCACCCAAAAACATAAAGAAACACCAAAAAAATAAGATAAACACAAATTTTCTAAAATTTTGTTACATAATGTTATCAGTAAGTTAAATTTGGTTAGCAAAGTTGTGAAAAGAATTTCCCTTCAAAAGAATGAGTAGGCCTGAAGGTCAGTTTCAGTGAGGTTATCCATACGGTTGGCGGTAACTGCCAATCCGAAAGTAGAAATACGAGCAAATACTATTTCCTGGAAATGAAAAAAAATTAATCTAATGAATAAATAACCGGAAGTTAATTTAACCTAACTAACATATTCCATTAAGTTAAATTAGATCGAGTTTTGTCTTACGACTATACGGTGTTCATAAAGTCACGCGAGTGAATATGGTGAAGCGTACGCGTATATTCACTCGCGCGACTTTATGAACACCCTGTATTTGGTGATTCCTTAATTTTCATAAAAGACTTAGGCCATTTACACCTTTTGAAAATTAACTGTTAAGTCCTATTTGTCAACGCTTTCTAAAAACTTAATAAGGTACTTCAAGTAGTAAAGCCAATTTGGGAGAGCTCTCTACAATTTTCAGTGAATTTTTGCCCTGATTATATATATATATATATATATATATATATATATATATATATATATATATATATAATATATATATATATATATATATCTACTGTCTCCCAGTTTAACAAAAAAAATTTACAGACATTTCGTAGACAACAAGACTAATTTTCAAAATGGATCAGTAGACCTATGATGATCATGTTATTATACATAATATGATTAATATCTTAAAACGAAGATTGCAACATAAGGCGCAGTCCATATCAGTTAATAGTGTAATAATAAAGTGAGCATTTCACATCAAATATCTGACACGTTCAAAATATAGTTTGTAACCTGCATTTGCATTAAATATTCTTGATATTCGTGCGAGATTGAATTCTTTACCCGCAGATAACAGTTCTAAAATAATATGACCTCGACGTGTGTGTGTGTATATTATATATATATATATATATATATATATATGAGGTGTCCCTGAAAAATGTCCCTATTTCTAAATAAATGTTCTGAGCTAAAAAAGGAATCTAGACTTAAAAACAAACGCAATAGCTATATCAAACATAGGAGTTTATTAACCTTAATTAAACGACATATTCGGTGTAATTGCCATTTTTTTCTAACACAATATTCAACCTTACACAAATGTTTGACATAATTTTTGGAAGTGGCTCAGCTGGGATGTTGTTGATTACTTCATAGACTTTGGTCTTTAGGTCTTTAAGTGTCTTAGACTAAGTGGAATAGATGCTGTCTTTTATGTAACCCCACAAAAAAAAGGTGAGGCGGTGTGAGGTCGGATGAGTATGGGGGTCATTCCCGGAAAAATACAAATGCTTCCTCAAAAAATTGCGAGTATCACGAGCAGTGTGTGGAGGTGCTCCATCCTACTGAAGATTAAAGACTAAGCTTCCCTTGAAGACTATAGCCTAATAAGACCTTCTATGACCTTATAGGTTATAGTCTATTGGCAGAGGTATCATCTTTTCCTAATTTCTACGAAATTAGGAAACGTTATTCCTTTAAGTATGAAATGGTAAAAGAATTATTTTAATATACATTATTGATTAGTTATTAAGTAATGAAAGATTAGAAATGTATAGCTATATAATAATAATGATTGGGGTTGTTTAACCTCCTTCGCAACATCTAAGGTCATATGACGGAGGGGACCTACAACTTTACGTGGGATCCGAACCACGGGTCGCTACATAATCTGGACACGGAGGACGGTCTCCCATCCAACTACTACCCAGACCCAATGTCGCTTAATTTTGCTGATCAACGGGAAGCGGTGTTTGGTAAGACATTGGCTACAACGTAGCCCTATGTAGGTATATGCGGAATAAAAACCTCAATAATAAAATATACATCCATCGTAAAATAACATTCAAATAAAAATAGGGCCATTTTTGGGGAATATATATATACATATATATATATATATATTATATATATATATATATATATAATATATAACTGAGGGAGAGGAAATTAAGAAAGCAGTGACAAGTATAAGCTACGCGCATTTCTTGACCTTGAATACAGTAACTGGTATTTCTAAGAAACGTCATTTCGGGGCAAGACATGCAATTGAGTGCGACTCTCTCTCTCTCTCTCTTCTCTCTCTCTCTCTCTCTCTCTCTCTCTCTCTCTCTCTCTCTCTCTGAGCATTAAAATATTCCTACTCCCCTTTTAACAGAACCGAACAGAAATTCTCCTTTTGGTCACGAGAAAACTCTCATTTATGACGTACTTAAAAGACGTCCGAAGGACAGTCAGAAAGGCCACTGAGTGCGATCATGAATGCAGAGAGGAACAGGGAAATCAAACAGAAGTCGGAAGAGAAGAGAAAGAGGAACAACTGCAAAGCGGAAGACCGGGCTCATAGTCCGGTAGCACAGACCCTGATTTTACTGGAACCCTGCATTGTTTGTTATAAGGCAAATTTTTACATATTTTGAAAGCTTATACCACCCCATTCAAGAATCCATCGGGTGTACACCTGACCCCCGCTTGGCTTTTTCAATATGGCCGCCATTTTCCAAGATGGCCGGCGAAACTGAAAAATCCCATATCCTGGTCAATACTTGATGGATTTTGATGATCTTGGTGTCATTTCTAGGGGTTTTTAGGATGATGAGTCGATCTGGAGGGGTTACAGATACTTTGGGAGTCGTTTTGACCCACATTCGTCAATGCTCAAGGTCATTGGTGGTCAAACGCCCCCCGAAATAAGGAATATCCCATATCCCGGGCAGTCGTGGAGATATTTTGATCTTACTGTCGTTTTTATGGTTTTGGGCGAGACTGAGTAGTTCTATAGGGTTTAAAATGAAATCAGGGATTATTTTCCCTATGGTAAGGTGAATTCCAATATGTCTAATTATTCCTCTTATTTTTTTCAGGTTGTTGAGATTATTGCTGATGGTGCTGCCCACCTGGTGGTTTGATGACGTCTTGGTTGTGCTGATTCCAAAATTGTTTTTTGACTGCTGAATATGGAGAATATACCAGGTGAGCATTGTTTAGTTTTCATTTGCTGAGGATAAATTATTTCAATGCGATTTGTACTCTGAAGAATGGGTAAACAAAATTCTTATTTTTCAGGTTGTACAAAAGCTGCAGACGAATGTTTCTCCAAGGATTTCCTGCGTAGCTGTCCTGGAGATCAGAAAGGTCTTTCAAATTGTGGGAGGATTCAGAAAATCATAGAGAGCAGCGACATCAGAGGGCAGCCAGATGTTCGAGCGAGACTAGAGCCTCTTTTGGAAGATGGAGCAAAAATCCTTTGTTGTCACAAGAACTGTGTTTCCACTTATGTGTCCAAGCTGACCCACTTCTATGAATTTAAGAAACTAGGCTGTCCCATGATTATGGAGTCTCCAGTGCGTGGCAGAAAATCAGTGGACATCCGAGCAACTGTAACCCAGCACAAAGACATCATCCCACAAATCCTCAAACTACACGTTTTGAGTGGTTGTGACACAGTTGCAGCAATACATGGCATCGGCAAAGCCACTGCCATTGCCACAGCCAAGAAGGGTCGGAAGCTAGACAAGCTGGGGTCCCTTGATGCATGCTTTGACCATATCGAGAAAGAGGCAACAGCGTTCATTGTTGCATGCTATGGGGATAAGAAATCCTCATCTCTTACTGAGTGTCGTCAGCGAGTATGGGCTCAGAAGACAGGGAAGTCGGGAACTGCTGCACCCAAACTATGTTCTCTACCACCAACAACTGAAGCTTTCCATCAAAATGTGCTCAGAGCCCACTACACTGTGGCGAACTGGCTCGATGCACTAAAGTGTGACCAACCACCACTTGATCCTGTGCATTATGGGTGGGAGAGAGACGAAGCAAACAGAGTTATCATCCCAAAAACAGTTGGTGAAGGAGTGTGCTTAGCACCAGATGAAGTTCTGAAGCTAATCAGATGTGGGTATGAATCACAATCAGCATGCAGGGGGAGTCGCTGCGGCTGCATGGGACGCGGAATCCCTTGCATAATGTTCTGTGCATGTGGCAGCGGCTTGGATTGCAACAATCCATTGACCCAAAACGCAAACGAAGAGCAGACTGATGATCCTGACGATCCTGACACAACCATGTCTTTTGATATTTGCCCCCAATAAATGGTTACCTAATGTGAATAACTGCATAAAGTTGTCAATGCCAATCCCTCAGCTAGGTGTGAGCTTTGTTTTGCTTACGAGGTCATATCTTGTAGCTTTGCAACCTTCCATAGAATGCATGTGCCCTGCACTTCAGCATAAATTGTGGTTTATATCCGAATATCCATATCCATATAATGTGGGTTATGTTATTTAAGCATTATGATCCGGTTTTATCTGCAGAAAAGATGTTAAGTGCTCAGCAGTTAGCTAGATTGTAGAAATTGTCACTGAAATAAAGCAAATACAGTGATGTCAATTGTGGCATTATCATATTTCAAGGCCAAACTTTAACCTCAAATGACCTTGACTTGACCCATGGAGTTGCAAAATGATATCCTACTGTTATCATGTGCCTATAGAACTACTCAGTCTCGCCCAAAACCATAAAAACGACAGTAAGATCACTAAAATATCTCCACGACTGCCCGGGATATGGGATATTTCTTATTTCGGGGGGCGTTTGACCTCCAATGACCTTGAGTATTGACGAATGTGGGTCAAAACGACTCCCAAAGTATCTGTAACCCCTCCAGATCGACTCATCATCCTAAAAACCCCTAGAAATGACACCAAGATCATCAAAATCCATCAAGTATTGACCAGGATATGGGATTTTTCCGTTTCGCCGGCCATCTTGGAAAATGGCGGCCATATTGAAAAAGCCAAGCGGGGGTCAGGTGTACACCCGATGGATTCTTGAATGGGGTGGTATAAGCTTTCAAAATGTCAAGATTTGCTTTATAACAAACAATGCAGGGTTCCCACCCCGTGCAACCGGACTATCAATCATACAAGCAAATGGGTGAGCACAGGCTCTCTTGCTCACTTTGCAGTTGTTCAAATCTGAAATACGGAGGCTGCTAACCCTAGAAAGGGGGCAACAGCTCCCTAAATATCTAAATAAATACACACACTCCATATATCGTCTCATAGGACGAGAGAGAGAGAGAGAGAGAGAGAGAGAGAGAAACGCTGGACCCGCTTGCCGTTGATCAGCGAAGTTAAGCGACAGTGGGTTGGATAGTAATTGGATGGGAGATCGTCCAGACTATGTACTAACTCGTGCTTCGGATTCCACGTAAAGCTGTAGGTCCCCTCCGTCATATGACCTTAGATCAGTGGTTCTTAACCCCTGGGTCGCCAAACCATCTTGATTGGGTCATTATAAATAAATAAATGACAAATTATCATTTATTTGTTATCCAAAATCATTTTACCATTAAATTATTTATTTTATTATCTATTACGAGTGAACTGTTTGAAGGCATTGGTCGCCGAGCTGACCCGAGACCAGAATTTGGGTCGCAGCCTAAAAAGGTTAAGAACCACTGCCTTAAATGTTGCGAAGGAGGTTAAACAACCCGATCATTACATTTTCTCCCAATATTTTAACATTTATATTTGCATTCCAGAGAGTAAACAGTCAATTAGAATTAAATTAACAGCAACACAATACTGTAATTAACTGATGATAAATTACAAACAAATTAACGACCAGATGTACATAGAAAAAGGTTGCCAATATTTCCCCTTTCTCATATTTTTTTTTTTTTTTTTTTTTTTTTTTTTAGGAAGAACCGATTCGCCTCTATTTAAAGGGCATATCTCAGCGGAAAAACAAAGAAACAAAGAAAAAGTGAGAGGAAAAAGAAAGGGTGGAGGGGACAGTCGAAGTGGAAAAAGACCAAGGATGACAAGGACTGCAGGGTCGAGCCCCATCATCCTTGGGTGCTAGGGCCGGGAGGGCGCACGTGAAACCTCCAGGAACAAGCACGCACAAACGAGCACAAAGAGCACTCAAGAGCACGAGCTTAGAACCCCCTTGCGGGGCCCTTTCTCATATATATATATATATATATATATAGAGAGAGAGAGAGAGAGAGAGAACTCCAAATTAAGATAATAAAATAGAAAGCTTTCGAACCTTGAAAGGGT
>JAJOZX010000375.1:362500-407500 GCA_023014485.1 Bathynomus jamesi | reverse complement strand
TTAGAAATAATAATGGGCCAAGAATAGATCCTTGTGGAATTCCACTAGTTACCATCGCCTTGTCGGATAAATTAGCTTTTAATTTGATGTACTAATGACGATTTGACAGATATGATTTAAACCAATCGAGGATATTTCCTCTTATTCCGTATATGTGAAGTTTATTCAATAAGATTTCATGTGAAAGTGTATCAAATGCTTCTGACAAGTCGAGGAAGATCAAGACAGTGTGTTATTTGCTGTTTAAGTTCTGATACACATTTTCTAATAGCATGTTTATGGCATCTTCCGTTGTATGTCCACCTCTAAACCCAAATTATGTTTTAGTTACAATATCGTATTTGATTAAGAATTTAATGAGTTTATTGTACATGGTATTTTCAAATACTTTAATTGAAGTTGGCAATAAGGAAATGGGGCGATAACTGGCTGGAGTGTTTGAGTTTCCCAACTTGAATACGGGGCATACTCTGGCTTCCTTTAGACCAGTTTCTCAGGCGGATTTGCGCCACAACCGCCGTGTCAGGGTCTTAGGTCGGCGCGACCCCTTATCATCCCTATTGGGGTAAACAAACTCACGAAGTGGGGTTGTTTTTGTTTTTTTGCACACAAATCACTACTACAGGGTTAAACAAACTACGACCCGGGGGATTACGACTCACCGTTTGAGAAACCCTGCTTTAGATTGTCAAGGAATATACCTTATGTTACTGATTCATTCATTAGTTTACTGAGTGGTCAGAATCTTTATTTTTTTTTAGTTTTTATTGCTCGAGAGAAATCGTTTGGTAGGACTGGATCAAAGAAAAATGAGTTTGGATTGGTTGTGGCATGTATTGTCGGTGGTGAGTGTCTGTAACTGGGATCGAGGGTACAGTATTGGATCCGATATTTGCAAAGAAGTTGTTTAATAACTTGGCTATGTCTTTGTGGTCACCGTAAGAATGTTCACTATGGTTCACTGAAAAAATGTCTGTTCGGTAAAACAGGTAATATCAGTTTTCCATAGTTTAAAGAGAGTATGTTTGTGTTTAATACTCACATTGAGTGCTAGTGTGATCCATTGGTTGTTTTATTTAGTCTTAGATATTACTTTTGATTTAAGAGGAAAGTTTATGTTCAATTTTTTTTATGCAGGAAGGAGGGATCAAGGGCGAATGCCCGCAAAAGCGCCCCCCATAGAAGAAAGGAGCCAAAATCAAGGTCCAAGGTTTTTGAGATGCCTAGACACTCTGCGTTTGAAAGACTGGAGGTCAAAGACGGGAAAAAATGGATTGAGGAAGATTGTTCCAGAGTTCACCGGTTGAGTAGATGAAAAACTGAAAATACCGATTAACCCTTGCGTTAAAGAGTTGGACAGAAAAGGAATGAGAAAGTGTAGAAAGCCTGGTGCTGCGTGCTTTCCTTAAAGGAGGAGACATGCAGTTGGGGAGGTCAGAAGAGCACTGTTCGTTATGATAGCGATACTAAAGAGAGAGTGAGGCAACATTGCAGCGAAGAGAGAGAGAGATTGAAGACAGTGAGTAAGAGGCGGGGAATTGATGAGACGAAAAGCCTTTGATTCCACCCGGTCAAGTACGGCTGTGTGGGTTAAGCCACCCCATACATGAGAAGCATACTCCATACAGGGGGCGAACAAGACCCCTGTACAGAGACAGCAACTGAGCGGGGGTGAAGAAACTGCGGAAGCGGGACAGCACACTTAATCTCTTAGAAGCTGTTTTGGAAAGAGAGTATATGTAATCTTTCCAGGAAAGATCACAAGAAAAGGAAATGCCAAGAATATTAAGAGAAGAGGAAGGATTGAGTGTGTTTGAGACTGCTTGAAATTTTGTTCCAATGTCATGATTACTTTCAGTTATTCTAGTCCAGTCAAAAGCTGTTATTTCTCTCAGGAACTTTAATTTGTTATTATAGCTGTAAGATCTACAGTCAACTTTTATAGCTTCCTTTGCTGAGAAATGGGTGATTAGCATGGTGTACGTAAGCAAGTGTTCTTTGATACTTAATATAATTATACCCGAGATGCAATCAAGCGGAGCCCACACCCAGATTTGATCTAGCAGAGTCGAATTTCTAATATCATTGTGAAGTCTAGTCGGTTTTGTAAAGCTAATTTAAAACTACTTGCAGTCATGATGTTGTGAAGGAAGCTTGCGTTATTTGAATGTTCTTTTGCGAGATCAATATTTAAATCTCCTGCAGTAACACAACTGTTCTGAGTTGACTACGTTGACTGTAATTTCATTTGCAGTGTTAAGAGTATTTAAAGGGTTGATCATGATGTGAAGATTAGGGTAATACGGTAATAGAAATAATAACGGGTAAGAAAAAATATATACAGCACATACTGTATATGCATATGCATACATATACACATCATACACATATACAGCAGTATATGCATAAAATATACTGTATATATATATATATATATATATATATATATATATATATATATATATATATGAAAAAACCTCAGGGGACCATTCTGAGTTCAATCGTTCTCTCTCCCCATCTTGTGCGGACGTTTCTTCTACACAAGCGTCGTTCTTTACATTAATTATACTGTGTTGTTTGCAGTTAAAAAAAAAAAATATATATATATATATATATATATATATATATATAAACTAAAATAGACTAAAATAAAAAGCCGTTGTAGTAAAATAAGAACGTATGTAAGAACGTAACATTATACATATATGCAATAATTATGCATCCACAGTAAGATTATAGAATTGAAAGTTAGAAAATTATAGAATTATAAAAAAATTAAAATAAAAAATTATATCGTTATAAAATCTTAAAATTAACGACTATAGAATTTGAAGGTGACAATAGCAAAATTATAAGATTATAAGGATTATAAAATTATAATTTCGAAAACTAAAGAATTGTAAAAACTTAAAATTAAAAATTAAATTAAAAATCGTATCATTTTAAAATCTTAAAATGAGCGGTTACAAACTTTGAAGGACTTTGAGAATAGAAGAACTATAAATTATAAAGGATTATAAAATTATGAAATTTCAAGACATCATAAATTTATGATTTTTTTATTATTATTATATATAAGAGTACATAATGATAGATTATGTAGTGATAGGTTTACTTAACACGTGGGTTATGCTGAAGGCAATTGCCGAAAGTTGTCGAAGTCGTGTTGAGTATGAATCGACATTCTTTGTCCTTCCTGGTAATAGGACTTACGGGCATATATTATAGCATCCAGTACATAACAGGAATAAATTATTTTTTCTTTTTCAAGTTTTAATAGTTTATTAAAATAAATCTGTATTCCCAGAGTGATTCATTAATGTATATATTAGATTTGTTATTTATAACTGCGCTTCTTATTTCTGATTTCCAAAGCCGGTCACTCAATTTGAATTTTGTGATTCTTTTGTCAGTGTCATTATTAGAGACCGGAAGTTCAGGCAAAATGCCATAAATGCCCTTTTTTGCCTATTTTACTCATTTTTGGGTGAAAATGCTTTTTTTCGATATGAAGAGCCTAATTTGCCTATTCCACCTGTTTTGAATGAAGAGTTTCGTTTTTTTTTTACCAAATTATCACATTTAACAACTTCTAATGATTAATTGGCAACTCCACTTCTCCAGATGTCGTACATATGGCAGCACTGCATATTTGTTTTCAGTCACTGTTTGTTTGCATGAGTGAGCACGCGTGATAATGTCTAAAGTTAAAGCATCTTCTTCTAAGAAACTAAATGATTATGTTCAGCAATTTGGGAGCAGTGTGTTCTCCACTGGCGGCTCTATATTATTCTGTAAAGCTTGTGAAAAGGCAGTAAATTCAGAGAAGAAATACTTCGTGATCCAACATATAGAGACAGCTAAACACAAAAGTGCCGCTGACAAACGGAAGCTTGGAGGAGAGCAGTCATGCCTACTTACTAACTACGTTGCTGGCTCCAGCCGTAAGTCACAATTTTCAATGGACTTGTGCAAAGCATTTGTTGATGCTGGCAGTCCCTTGTGGAAACTAGAAAATCCGTCTCTGAGAAAATTCTTGGAGAAGTATACAAATGAACGCATTCCTAGCGAGTCGTCATTAAGAAAGACCTATGTAGAAGACATCTATCGGATTGTTATTCAAAATATTAGAGATGGAGTTAAGAACAAGTACATTTGAGTATCAATAGAGGAGACAACCGATTCTGTTGGAAGGTTTGTTGCCAATGTAATAGTTGGAACTATGAAGAGTGACCAACCCTCAAAAATCTATTTGTTAGCATCAGAGCTACTTGATAAAACAAACAGCTCAACTATTGCTCAGACTTTTACCAAATCACTTGCATTACTATGGCCTGAAGGAATAAAGCACAATAATGTTCTTCTCTTCATAACTGATGCAGCTCCATACATGAAAAAAGCAGCTGAGGCTTTAAAAATTCTTTTCCCCAGAATGCTACATCTCACGTGCTTAGCTCATGCACTCCACCGAGTTTCTGAAAAGGTACGAAGATTATTCTCTGATGTTGACAAGATGATTTCAAATGGAAAGAAGGTATTTCTCAAAGCTCCTTCACGAGTCCAGGTTTTCAAGGAAAAGGCACCGGGATTAGCACTGCCACCTCAGCCAGTACTGACAAGATGGGGAACTTGGATAAATGCCGCACTTTACTATTGTAAAAATTACAACACAGTACAGAGCATTGTAGAAAGTTTTGATGAAGAGGATGCATCTTCTATCAAGATTATGAAATCTCTCATGCAGAAGTCATTGCAAAATGATCTTGCATTCATTAATGCCAACTTTTCAAATTTACCACTTGCAATAACTTCACTGGAAGAAAGAAACCAAACCTTGGTAAATGCATTGGGTATTTTTATAAACGTAGTTGAGGAAATTAATCAAGTTTCGGTGCCACAGGTAAAATTGTCCAGCAGAAGTGTGAAAAAGTAATTTCAGGTAATGCTGACCTAGCTCAAATCAAGAACATTGCAAAAGTCATTGAAGGAGATGGTGATGTAGACGTTTCAAATCTAAACTCAGAAATTATAGCATGTTTTAAGTATGCACCAATCACATCAGTTGTTGTTGAAAGATCATTTTCCCTTCTTAAACACTTGCTAACTGATCGTAGACATAATCTAACGTTTGAAAATTTGGAAAAAATGCTTGTTGTAATGTGTAACCAATCAATGAATAAAGCTATACTTCATAGATTTAGTTAGCATTATTTTATTAATGTATGGAGATGTCTTACCTATAGTTTTAGCTCATGTTATTTAATGAATTTCGATTTAAAAATAAATGCCTTTTTTTGCCTATTTCCATGTTTTATTCTGCCTTTTTGCCTGCCTATTTCACTGTTTTTTAGTGCCTGAACTTCCGGTCTTTAGTCATTATTATCTTTCCTAACTAGGTGTGTCTCCGTAACGACATTTTCAGGAATGTTTGTACGGAGTTTTTCTTTGATGGCGTTTCTGAAAATTTCAGTGGAGTTTTCACTTGTGGAACCTTGAGGGACTCCAGGTCCACCGATAGAGTATAGGTTTTTGTGAGGTTCCCGTTTGAGGTCGCTGCTTAACCCCTCATTTTCTATTGCTTGGTTTTGTAGTCGATTTTCTATAGTGGATACTCTCTCATTAAGAGCGTTTATACACGGTTTTCGTTGTTTTTTTTCCTTCTAATTTGTTTATTCTTTCATTCTTTTCTGTGAAGCAGTTTAGGATAAAAGATAGGTACGATTCCATATATATAAAGCTAATTGTTTATTATCACCGGTAAACACCTGGCATTCGCTTTGAATTCCTCGATCCGTTGACGTTGGGAGATCTCTCCGGAGACAGGGGAAGCAGCGCTTGATGTGGCAGAAGGCATATCTCTCTCCTGTTCACACTTGGAGATTCCTGGAGATGACGGAATGGGGGCTGCCTGTTTTTGTTTTTGTTGTGAACATTCAAACTCGCAAAGACTTTTAAAATATTTTAAAATATCACCATTTAATAAATGATAATTTAACTGGTGGGTAAGGCCACTGGTGTTTGCTTCTAGCTTTGCAACTGTTCTGTGTAAATACTGAACAGTGAACACCCACTCGTTTCACTTGACTTGACTTGGTTTGGCTTGGCTCTAACCTGGCCCAAACTTCGAACGTAGTGCGCCCACCTTTTACACGATCCTCTCTCTGAACCATCCCACTACATTACCAGTTCACATTATACATCTCTGCATATCCTCGATTCTCCTAGGAGGTCACCACATCCCCACCTCTCCCCTTTCAATCATTGACCTCCCCTGAGGCCACAATCCCAATTGTGGCTGACCAGTTTCATCTAAATGCAGATTCAACAACTTTCAGTATTTTTTTTTTTTAAATAGTTGAAAATAACAATTAAAATTTTATATATATATATATATATATATATATATATATATATATATATATATATATATATATACGGTATATATAATTTTTTATTTTAGGTGGTTCCATTCTTTTAATAAATGTAGAAAATATATATATATATATATATATTATATATTGTAATGCGCCTAGGTGGCGCTGACTACGAATCCATCGGCCCCGGGTTCGAGACCCGACGGCAGCCGGCGCGCAGCAAAACCCAGCTGTTCATCCTTCCACACAATAAAGAAAGTGGTTGATAGATAAATGGGTACCCTAGGTGGCCTAGTGGTTAAGACGCTGGGCTGTTGATGGGGCGTGGTTCGGATTCCACGTTAAACTGTAGGTCTAAGGTGGAGTGAAAAGCTTGACCTTCGTCAGAATGAACAATTCGGGCGGAAGCTAACCAAAGGTTAACCAAACCAAAGGTGTGTGTGTATATATAATAGAACCAACTAAAATAAAAATTAAAGCTGTAACCGTATATTGAGTAAGTACATATTACCTTTTACTTCTAACCCCAAAACACAGTAATAGGTAAGACAAAGAATATCCATCTACGGATGTGCGTAGAATGTATGGGGATCAGTTTTAAGGTTACTTATGTTCTCAAATTCCTGTAAATTTCGAAACGAAAACTGAATTAATTAAAAAAAATAAGAAACTTACGTTTATTGAGTGACGCCCACACTCCACTGTAAGATGTGAACGATAAATACATACAGAAACATTTTTTAATTTGTACACTATCATTCCAGAAGATTATTATATTAAGAATATACTTTATTTTCAGCTTCATTGCAAAACAAACAAACTTTCATTTAGCAAAATAAACGAATTTGGATAAAATATATCGAAATTAGTAGCAGCCCTTGACTTATTCTGGCTGCAGCTGCGTCCCGACAGTCATAAACATATTCTGTGAAGAGCAACGCTCCATTTTAGTCAGGCACAAAATTATATGTTAGAGAAATGTCAAAACTGCGTTGACTTTATTAAGTTCTGAGGCCTATAGTAATACCTATTACAGTAATACACAATAGCTTAAAAATACATAGGCTACGTATAGTTGTATTGAAAATGCAAACATTCAAATTATATTATATTTATGCATTTGGTCTCAATATGTACAATATTATAATGATTTAATTTTTGCAGTTAAAATAACGTAGCGCTTACATTGCCTCTACGTCCTATACATGTGTGCACGAGTATAATGATATAAGAATGTACGTTCACTGGCTGATGATGAATGTAAACACAATTTATATAGGCCTATCTCTAGGCGCGTTGTACTGTAGGCCTAAATACTGTTAAAATTCTATAAGCCCGTAAAGCTAAGCCCATAAAGGAAGGAGATTAGGACACGGTTATTTAATATTTTTAGATTTTTTCAATAACCTCTTAATTTAGAATTGTTCACTCATTATTAAGAACAAGATCACGTGCAGCTCATGTTCCTGCGATTGGGTAATACAGGAAAAATAAGATGGTCCCTACGTATATAGGGAAGGTTTATAATTGAATTGTCTTAAAATTGTGTAGAAATACATGTAATAAATTTCTTTACCAGTAAAATCATTTAAATTTTAGGAAACAGCTCCCGTACTGTGCAGAAATGCAGATAATAGCATCACATTTACTAACACCTTTCAGAGAAAATTTTAATATTTTAATAATAGGAATACAATCTGGATAGGCCATACTAACCCATGTGTTAGACACAAAAAGTACAGCCTACTCTTAGTGCGCGCTACATTTTTCAAGCGGAACAATAGTCCATATCCACAAGGTAAAAGAGTTAAAAGTTAAAATGGTCCAACAAATCTTTTTTGACCCCGATTAGCACTTCTAAAGCCTATAACTTTTTTTTCAGAAGAAAATACACCAAAAGATAGAGGACGTCGTCGCGAATAATTTAATGTAAACATCGAACAAATTCGTTCTCCACAAAAAAAATTTAGAGCAAAGTTTTCGTGGCCAAAAAGTTGTTCAGCTGTGTTAATATTGGGAAAATCACACATGGACGATAAGTATTAGTTCCTAATATAGGCTAGTCATTTTTCAGACAGGTTTGTAGAAGGCCCTACAGCTTTTTGTATGTCACAAACTGCATTATGATAGAATTAACTATTAAGATTATATATATATATATATATATATATTATGTTAAACACAGACCGTGCATGGCACAAGGAACTCTTCTGGGAAAATTAAATCCACTATAGTCCGAATAAGTAATGATAAATGACAAATACCATAGTTTTTTCCTTTTTCATGATTTTAGCCCGACGTGGGCAACGGGTCTCTCGCAAAGAGATCCCATAAATATAGCTTCCCTCACCAGCTATCTGCAAAGCAGACAGGATCCAGCTTTGGGACGTGGATCTAGGGTTTAAAGCAAACCTAGATCCCTACACTCAGAACCTCTATATAAGTAAAAGACTCGTTGCATTCACGTCGTGTTGAATAAATCAAAGAAAAAGGGGGTAACTATTGTATTTTTAGCCAAAAAAACAAACTTAAACCTCAACCGGACATTGAGCGTCCACTTTTCAAGGCACGAACACGTCCGTTTAGTATACACAAACTCAGAATGGTTCCCTGAGAACAATATATGTTAAACACAGACCGTGCATGGCACAAGGAACTCTTCTGGGAAAATTAAATCCACTATAGTCCGAATAAGTAATGATAAATGACAATACCATAGTTTTTTTCCTTTTTCATGATTTTAGCCCGACGTGGGCAACGGGTCTCTCGCAAAGAGATCCCATAAATATAGCTTCCCTCACCAGCTATCTGCAAAGCAGACAGGATCCAGCTTTGGGACGTGGATCTAGGGTTTAAAGCAAACCTAGATCCCTACACTCAGAACCTCTATATAAGTAAAAGACTCGTTGCATTCACGTCGTGTTGAATAAATCAAAGAAAAAGGGGGTAACTATTGTATTTTTAGCCAAAAAAACAAAACTTAAACCTCAACCGGGACATTGAGCGTCCACTTTTCAAGGCACGAAACACGTCCGTTTAGTATACACAAACTCAGAATGGTTCCCTGAGAACAATATATGTTAAACACAGACCGTGCATTGGCACAAGGAACTCTTCTGGGAAAATTAAATCCACTATAGTCCGAATAAGTATGATAAATGACAAATACCATAGTTTTTTTCCTTTTTCATGATTTTAGCCCGACGTGGCAACGGGTCCTCGCAAAGAGATCCCATAAATATAGCTTCCCTCACCAGCTATCTGCAAAGCAGACAGGATCCAGCTTTGGGACGTGGATCTAGGGTTTAAAGCAAACCTAGATCCCTACACTCAGAACCTCTATATAAGTAAAGACTCGTTGCATTCACGTCGTGTTGAATAAATCAAAGAAAAAGGGGGTAACTATTGTATTTTTAGCCAAAAAAAAACAAAACTTAAACCTCAACCGGGACATTGAGCGTCCACTTTTCAAGGCACGAAACACGTCCGTTTAGTATACACAAACTCAGAATGGTTCCCTGAGAAATATAGTTAAACACAGACCGTGCATGGCACAAGGAACTCTTCTGGGAAAATTAAATCCACTATAGTCCGAATAGTAATGATAAATGACAAATACCATAGTTTTTTTTCCTTTTTCATGATTTTAGCCCGACGTGGGCAACGGGTCTCTCGCAAAGAGATCCCATAAATATAGCTTCCCTCACCAGCTATCTGCAAAGCAGACAGGATCCAGCTTTGGGACGTGGATCTAGGGTTTAAAGCAAACCTAGATCCTACACTCAGAACCTCTATATAAGTAAAAGACTCGTTGCATTCACGTCGTGTTGAATAAATCAAAGAAAAGGGGTAACTATTGTATTTTTAGCCAAAAAAAACAAAACTTAAACCTCAACCGGGACATTGAGCGTCCACTTTTCAAGGCACGAAACGTCCTTTAGTATACACAAACTCAGAATGGTTCCCTGAGAACAATATATGTTAAACACAGACCGTGCATGGCACAAGGAACTCTTCTGGGAAATTAAATCCACTATAGTCCGAATAAGTAATGATAAATGACAAATACCATAGTTTTTTTCCTTTTTCATGATTTTAGCCCGACGTGGGCAACGGGTCTCTCGCAAAGAGATCCCATAAATATAGCTTCCCTCACCAGCTATCTGCAAAGCAGACAGGATCCAGCTTTGGGACGTGGATCTAGGGTTTAAAGCAAACCTAGATCCCTACACTCAGAACCTCTATATAAGTAAAGACTCGTTGCATTCACGTCGTGTTGAATAAATCAAAGAAAAAGGGGGTAACTATTGTATTTTTAGCCAAAAAAACAAAACTTAAACCTCAACCGGGACATTGAGCGTCCACTTTTCAAGGCACGAAACACGTCCGTTTAGTATACACAAACTCAGAATGGTTTCCCTGAGAACAATATGTTAAACACAGACCGTGCATGGCACAAGGAACTCTTCTGGGAAAATTAAATCCACTATAGTCCGAATAAGTAATGATAAATGACAAATACCATAGTTTTTTTTTTCCTTTTTCATGATTTTAGCCCGACGTGGGCAACGGGTCTCTCGCAAAGAGATCCCATAAATATAGCTTCCCTCACCAGCTATCTGCAAAGCACGTGTTTCGTGCCTTGAAAAGTGGACGCTCAATGTCCCGTTGAGGTTTAAGTTTTGTTTTTTTTGGCTAAAAATACAATAGTTACCCCCTTTTTCTTTGATTTATTCAACACGACGTGAATGCAACGAGTCTTTTACTTATATAGAGGTTCTGAGTGTAGGGATCTAGGTTTGCTTTAAACCCTAGATCCACGTCCCAAAGCTGGATCCTGTCTGCTTTGCAGATAGCTGGTGAGGGAAGCTATATTTATGGGATCTCTTTGCGAGAGACCCGTTGCCCACGTCGGGCTAAAATCATGAAAAAGGAAAAAACTATGGTATTTGTCATTTATCATTACTTATCGGACTATAGGATTAATTTTCCCAGAAGAGTTCCTTGTGCCATGCACGGTCTGTGTTTAACATATATTGTTCTCAGGGAACCATTCTGAGTTTGTGTATATATATATATATATTAGTGGTGGACCGGATGTCAGTTTTTCAACATCTGCGGATGCGGATTTTTAATTTCGATATCCGCGGATGCGGATGCGGATATTTAGTTAATCTATCAATATAATATAGAATTATGAATATATGACATAATTTTTCAAATTTCGTGATATTACTATTATGGGAGGCAATGCATAAGAATTAAAATTAATATTAATGTTTTCATTATAATAAAAATAATAACTCTCAAGAGTTTCAGCCACAGAAAATTCAATGAAACAAGTTTCATTCAATTTTCTATGTTACCAGCTATTTATATTTTGAGGTTTATATATTTGTTTGTTCATTAATAATTAATACTTTACATGAAATGTGCATGACTGGGTCTTATAAGCTACTTTATAAGCTAATTTAATTGTAAATCGCATAATTTATTAGAGGTAATATCCACATAACATCCGCAGTCACAAGTGCGGATGCTGATGTTAAAAATGATGCGGATGCGGATATCAGGTCCACCACTAATATATATATATATATATATGTGTGTGTGTGTGTGTGTACTTTTTTTTCGTTTCGTCTTCGTAAGCAATTGCTCGTACAAAGCAAACTGCCATTAAGGCGGCTCGCGAGTCTGCTCCCGCTACCGGTGGAGTTAAGAAGCCCCATAGGTATCGCTTATCCAAAGCTTTTTCTTTGTACTCGAAAAAATTTACTCAAATCAGTAATAATTTTTAATGTCCTGCCCAGAGAATTGAGAAAACGCCAGCACACCAAACTCAATAATTTCAAGAACCAGCTGAACAGGTTCTTGTGCAAAGTCCCTGACCAGCCATGCGTCAGGAACGCATATATATATATATATATATATATATATATATATATATATATATATATATATACTGGGAAAGCAATTCCTTCCTCCATCAAATCCCGCAAATAAGGCAGGATGCTACAGAGGGGTCGACCGCAGGTCGATCCTGAACCCTCGTTAAAACGTTCATAAAATATCATAATATATATATATATATATATATATATATATATATATATATATATATATATATACTGTATATATACTGATAAAAGGATCCATTAAAAAGTCTCGAGAGAGCGTTGCATCACCAAAAATCTTTTAAGAAAGCCTAAATTCGAGGAGAACCCTAACAACATCGGAGTATATAAAGTAAAATGCTAAAATGCGGTGAATGAAATAGATTTTATGTTGGGGAAAGTTATGATAATATGAACAAGAATATAGTCTAAGAAATGGTGATATTTCTTCTCTTCAATCCCATCGAGCTCACTATAATCATATATTAGATTTAAAAACTCATCCGTTCTTTTACATAAACGTTATTTTAACCTCTTGAGCGTTATCGAAGAGTTTTATCGTTTATCGGTGCGTTTAAAAGTTAAAAAAGTGACGCTTAACGAGTTAAACAATGTTTTACTCAATGATCCTTATTTTAATAAATTTCTCAAGATATTT
This sequence comes from Bathynomus jamesi, assembly GCA_023014485.1. Taxonomy (NCBI): domain Eukaryota; kingdom Metazoa; phylum Arthropoda; class Malacostraca; order Isopoda; family Cirolanidae; genus Bathynomus; species Bathynomus jamesi. The sequence continues at coordinate 394,574 of JAJOZX010000375.1, read as the reverse complement.
CAAGAAATAACCTCGCGCATGCGCCTCCAGGCGTCCATCCGTCTCTAACTTTTACATTTTCATTAGCTTTAAGTCTGACCCAGAAGATGAAGGAGGTTCTCCTTCGAGAGAACTTTTATTCCTTCTATCTTGGGAATTTTAATATTATTTTTACAATACGGTGATTGTACTTATATAAGAGGAGGAGAGGAGGGATAACAAGCTTGATTTTCGTGAAATGAGGAATCATCGTACGGAACATTTGAAAGGTTGAAAGGTATATATATATATATATAAGGGGGGGGCCTATATATATAGGGGATGAATTTCACAATTAAACACGTGATATATATATATTACTGACGTCCCATCTTACCAAAGTATTTGAAAAAATAGTTAGAAAATCTCTGACTTCTTGGAGACACTGGAAAGATTCAATGAGAACCAGCACGATTCCGATCAGGAAGATTGTGCCTAGCCTATCACAACTAATAAAGCACTCTAACAATATCCTAGACGCGCTTAAAAGCAATGAAAACTACAATATTATATACACGGATTTTGCTGAAGCGTTCGACAAATGTGATCATGGTAAAATGAAACATATGGGAATAACAGGCAAAGTGGAAAAATGGATCGACAATTTCCTCAGAGAAAGTCAGCAGGTCGTAAAAACCCAAGGTATATCATCATCAAAAGTGCGCAGCTCAGTACCACAAGGAACAATATTGGCCCCACTCCTATTCATTATCATGCTAACAGACATAAACAGTGAAACAGCAACAGTATAGTAACATCCTTTGCAGACGATACAAAGATCAGCAGAAAAATCAGTGATGCAAAAGAGGTGGAGGCCCTAAAGAGAGACACGAACAGAATATACAAATGGTCAGAAAACATAAAAGTTAACACCGAGAAATTTCAGCTCTTGAGATATGGAAGAAATTATGAATTTAAACAGACAGCATATTATGCTCCAGATAGACGGGAAATTCAGGGAAGCAAGAAAGCGATAGATTTGGAGGTTATAATGGCCGATGATGCCAAATTCGAGACACAAAATCGGACAGCGATAAACAAAGATAAAAAAAAAAGAGTCGCGAGGCAGGTACTAAGAACCTTTGAAAGAAGAGACAAGAAAGTAATGATTCCCCTGCTGAAAACACTGATAATACCAAAACTTGAATACTCCTCTGTCTTGACGTCCCCATATAAAAAGGATGAAATTAATAAATTACTAGTAGAAGAAATTCAGAGAAATTTCACAGCCAAGATTGATGGCTGCAAAGAACTCAACTACTAGGAAAGACTACGTAAACTAAATCTGTATTCCCTGAAAGAAGAGAGAGGTACACCATAATTTACATATGGAAAATAATCGAAAAACTGGTACCAAACTTCAAACTAAACCTAATTACCATCCAAACACTGGAAATAGGAAAGGCAGAATGTGTAGTGTTCTCAAACTAAAGGCACGAGAAGGGACACCCTCAACACTGAAGGAAAATGGCTTGGTTGTCAGGGGCCAAGACTTTTTAACCAGCTTCCAAAGGACCTCAGGAACGTTACAAGGATCAAAAGTGAAGTCTTCAAGAGAAGACCAGATGCCTGGCTCAAGACGGTACCAGATGAGCCGGGTGTACCTGGCTATGTGCGGTGGAGAACGTAAGAGAGCAACTCGGTCCTCCACCAAGCCAGGCCTAGAGCTTGACCTTCGTGTGAAGAGACACCAACGCACGGAACTGCTACGAGGTTAAGTTACGAGGAGGCTACGGTGTACCACCAGTAGGGGTGTGCCGGATAGTTTTTTTTACTATCCGGCCGGATACAGGATATCCGGATAATAAAAATATCAGGCCGGATATCCGGCCGGATACCGGATAATATCATTCAAATAATTCATAATTTTTTATATATTATTATTTAGCTATTACTTGACTAATTGACTATACTATCAAATTTTAATCACTATTTGATGTAAATTATAGCTATCTTTCAATAACTTTACTAATTACCTATATTTTATCCTTTTCAGAATTCTTTCATTGCCTAAATCATATAGCTATACAGCTAGTTAGTATTAGTTACAGGCTTACAGCAATATTTTAACATTATTTACCCCCTAAAATGGCTAGTTTTATTTGGAAAATATTTACAATACATGAGACTAATCCAACGATAGCTATTTGCTCCCTATGTTCCAAACAGATTAAAAGGGGATCAGAGAAATTGGGTGCTAGGTGCTATAGCACAAAACCTTTGCACAATCATGCAAAGATGCTGCATTCAAAAGAATATAAAGAAGTGTCTCAACTTAACAAATCATCTGAAAATCAAAATCAACCTATAGCGACCACCTCAATGGCTCCGAAGGAGAAAAAATTAGTTGCCATGGAAAAGCAACTCACGTTAGAAGAAAGTTTTTCCTTTAAGAAAATATGGGATATAAATGACTCAAAACAAAAAAAAAAAGATAGGATTAATGATGGCATTGGACAACCATCCTTTTAGTTTAGTTGAACAAGATGGCTTTATAGGACTGATGGCCCACGTACAGCCAAGGTATTTGCTACCAAATCGAACATATTTTTCAGAAAAAGTCATACCCAAAATCTATGAAGAACCCAAAGAAATTGTTATGGATAATTGAAAGAAGGAAATACATTAGCTTCACTTCCGATATTTGGACCTGCTCTTCTTCAAATGAATCATTCATTTCCTTGTCAGGTCATTGGATCATGAATGACTACACTCATTGTAATGCAGTATTGCATTCAGCTCATTTTTCAGGATTGCATACAGGAATTATATAGCGGACAAATTGCAATCTATGTGGCAATCATGGAATATTGACAGATCAAGGCGTAATATTGGTCGAGATGGAACTTTAACATAGCTTTGGGATTGACCTTGCGGAAATACCTTCTGTTCACTGTTCAATTCATTTGCTACAGCTAGTGGTGAATGATGCATTAATGGCTCAACGATCTATAAAAGATCTTTTGGCAGTGTCGACGTTTAGTGACACATTTTAACCACTCCCCACTGGCTACTTCTGAATTTAAAGCTCTCCAAACACAACAGGGTCAAGGTCATGTTCCTCTTCTATTGGTACAAGATGTTTTAACGCGCTGGAACTCATCTTATTTGATGCTAGAACGTATGGTTAAGTTGAAAAAATCAGTTCAAATATACCTTGCTGATCATAGTGAATACTTGTTATTTCATCTAATGAGTGGCACTTGATTGAAAATCTTTTAAAGCTTTTACAGCCATTTTTAAACTCACCCAAGAAATGAGTACAGAATATAGTTTACTCTCTACTGTTATCCCAAACATGTGCGCGCTTGAAAGGTTTCTTTCAAAATGGCCAGGATGATCAAGGAGTCCAAACTACAAAAGATGAACTGTTGAAGTCATTGCGGTCACGATTTTTTGCCAATGAAAGCAATGAAAAAAGAAAGTGTCTAAATGTCTTAACAAATCGGAAGTATGCTCTAGCAACTGTCATTGATCCACGATTTAAATTTTTGTTTTTCAAAGATCAACAAAAGGAAAATATTAAGACATGGTTAACTGAAGAAATAAATGAAATAAACAACCTAGAGAAAATTAGAGATAAATATTTTGAAGAACAGGCTCACAGCAGCGACGATTCTAATTCTTCTTCCTCCTCAACAGAAGAAAAAAGGCAAAGTTTGATGATGATCCACTCTCTGCTTGTTTCAAGGAACTAACACAAGAAAATTCAGAAAAGATACCTGGTGAGAAAAAGTTAAAAAAGCCGCAAGATGGCTTCATTCGCAGAAATAGCAGAGGAAATTGAGCAATATGCAAAAAAACCCATATCAGACAGATGACTATCTCCACTTGAAATTTGGAAAAATGAAGAATCCTTTCCATCTCTCAAGAAAATTGCTCTAAAATGGCTAGTGACACCAGCATCTTCAGTTTTCTCAGAAAGAATGTTTTCCGAATACGGAAATATTTTGAAGAAAAAAGAAGTACTTTGCTACCAAAGCGAGGGAGATGCTTCTTTTTATCCATCACAATGGACGAAAATTTGATTTAAACTTGTGAATCTAGTGTCTTGAACATAGTATTAATTTTTATTGTTTAATGTGAGTTTTTACTTTTTAAGGTTTTGCTATTTTAATAATTTCACTTACCTTACTGGTATATTTGATTAGGCTATATGTTTTATTTTTATATCTCAAATCTTAATAAAAGGTTTCGCTAATTCATATTTTTCATATTGTAATTTGCAATATATATAAAAATAAAAATAAAATAAAAATAAAAAAGTAAGGGAAGCTGGGATCTTAGCTATGCGTCACATTTTAGCTGGATCAAACATTTTGCCTTTTTTAGCGGTGTTTAATATAGTTACATACTAGTAGTGGTACATACTTATTTATCAATTATTTAATTTTAGATTTTTGTACAACTATATTCAACTTTTGCTAGCTAAAGGCTATGCAAGCTAAGATTGGAAAGGGGCTGGCCAGATGGTATTCCCATTACAAAAAAGACTATCATAAATATCCGGCTATCCGGCCGGATACTGACATCTATCCGGCCGGATACAGGATACCGGATAATAGCTGTTATCCGGCCGGATATCCTGCCGGATAGTGGTATCCGGCACATCCCTAACCACCAGTAGTCCTCCTGTCCTTCTTTATTCCCTTACCTCGTGGGTAAAACTTACTTCAGGGCACTTTTTTTTTTTTTAATTGGGGTTGTTTAACCTCCTTCGCAACATCTAAGGTCATATGACGGAGGGGACCTACAACTTTACGTGGGATCCGAACCACGGGTCGCTACATAATCTGAGCGCAGAGGACGGTCTCCCATCCAACTACTACCCAGACCCAATGTCGCTTAACTTCGCTGATCTCCGAGAAGCGGTGTTACGACATCGGCCACTACGTAGCCCACTTCAGGGCACTGTAACGTGTGTGTGTATATATATATATAACCTTTAGTTAGCTTCCGCCCGAATTGTTCATTCCGACGAAAGTCAAGCTTTTCACTCCACCTTAGATCTACAGTTTAACGTGGAATCGGAACCATGTTCCACCAGCAGCCCAGCGTCTTAACTACTAGGCCACCCAGGGTACCCCAAGGATGAACAGCTGGTTTTTTCCTGCGCGCCGGCTGCCGTCACCGGGTCTTGAACCCGGGGCCGATGGATTCGTAGTCAGCGACGCTAACCACTACACCACCGAGGCGCATATATAATATATATGTATATACTATATATAGGGCTACGTCGTGGCCAATGTCGTAACACCGCTTCCCAGAGATCAGCGAAGTTAAGCGACATTGGTTCTGGGTAGTAGTTGGATGGGAGACCGTCCTCCGCGCCCAGATTATGTAGCGACCCATGGTTCGGATCCCACGTAAAGCTGTAGGTCCCCTCCGTCATATGATCTTAGATGTTGCGAAGGAGGTTAAACAACCGCAATTAAAAAAAATATATATATATATATATTATATTTTGGGTAGGTTATTGTGGTGATTATTGAAACTCTCTGTTTATGCGCTGTTTACCAACATTTTAAGATAAAATTAATGTAATTAATTTAATGATACGATTGTTTAACTCCGTTCGCGACATCTACGGTCATATGATGGAGGGGACCTACAGATTTACGCGAGGTCCGAACTATCGGTCGCTAGATAATCTGGACGCGGAGGACAATCCCCCATCCAACTGCTTATTAGACCCACTGTCGCTTAACTTCGCTGGTCGACGGAAAGTGATGTTAGGATATTGGCCACGACGTAGCTCAGTTAATGGAAAAATACTTAATAAATGAGACATAAACTCAAATGTTTTAGTTAATAAGCACAAAGGTACCAAAAGTACAGTTAATAGGTACTCCGACTTTATATAAGGGGTGGCAAAAGTTATAGTCCGGCAAAGGTTATAGTCTGGACCCCTACGCTAATATTGGTACCATGAATGCAGGCTGTGGAAACAAGGTCAAAAATCAAATGTACAATAATATAGTTTTTGCTGAGTTATGTCAGGTTCAAAATTATGTGAATAGTCTATAGGGTGTTCCATTTAAATGGAACCATAGAGAGTAATTAATAGTCTCTTTTTTCCAGATTTGTGAGGGTAAACGTAATAAAGGTAAAGGTAATAAAGGTAAATAAAGGTACCAATCTTTATTACTCCCATTTAAATGGGACCAAAGGAAGTAATAAAGATTGGAAAGGATATTGGTACCTTTATTACCTTCCCCTACCTTTAATACCTTATTATTACCTTTATTACGTTTACCCTCACAAATCTGGAAAAAACAAAGACATTATTAATTACTCCCTATGGTTCCATTTAAATGGAACACCCTGTAGTTCAATGCTGTGTGTGTTTTTTTTCTTCAAATCAGTGTAACTTTATTCTAAAGCTTAATGCGTGTTAGTCTACAGTTAAATGTTGATCATGTAGGCCTATCTGATATACTGTAGAGCAGTGTTTTCCAAACTTTATGTTATGACGACCCCCTAACTCCCCAAAATTATGGTTGCGCCCCCCCCCCTATTAATTATCAATGATTCAACTAACTAAAATGGCATGTACAACTATTCGTACTTGTATTATTAATCAGATTTTTGGAGGTAACCAAAAAACGCCTCCCTAGCCAACAGTACGCGCACCCCAACAGCCCACAGTTTGGAAACCACTGCTGTAGAGTGTAGACAAAGGCGCGGGCCTTATTGTGCCTTCTCCGAGTAATGTGGTTCGCGTCTTAATTAAGTCTCAATATCTAAAAGCAGTCCTGGACCAGGAAGAGGAAACACCCATCTTCTTACAATTATGTACTACTTCACCCGTAATTAATTATTATTTTCACCTCAATAACAAATACTGCAGAAGTGATAAAGGTCTCTTTTGAAAATGAATGGCCAAATTGTTTCCTGATGACAAGGCCATTGGATCGGCCTTTTCAAATTGCAACATCATTGCATTCTTTCATTCAGTCTGAAGGCATACCTGAACTTTGTACGTACTAAAATTCTTAACTTGGTACACGCAAGTTCTTAGTAAAATAACACTGAAGTGTCAACACTTACGTGTATTAAAGACGGTCCTTTATTGGTCAATTAATTCTAAATTGACTAATATATATTTCTTTTACTATATATATATATATATATATGATGAAAATAACCACGAAGGAAAAATTAAAACAAGAAATAGTGTTCAAACGCTTTCGTCTAATGATATCCTCAGAAACACTGAGGAGTGAGGATATCATTAGACGAAAGCACTTGAGTAATATTTCTTGTTTCAATTTTTCCTTTGGGGTTATTTTCATCATATATATTATTCACGTATTACTTTTCGTGAAATAATTATTTCCCATATATATATATATATATATATATATATATATATGGGATTGAACTTAGAATGGTCCCCTGAGGTTTTTTATGATACACACAGGCCGTGCATGTTCCATGCATGGTCTGTGTATATATATATATATATATATATATATATATATATATATGAAACGAACTGTAGAAGAAACCTCTCGTTAAAACTTTATTTTGGGGTAAGAAAAATTATAGTGTAGTAAACAAACATGACTGCAACTCTGCTACAAAAAAAAAAATATATATAATATATATATATATATATAATTTTTTTTTTAAATATTTACCACTGAAGTAAACAATGAGCAAAGTTTTCACTAGTCTCAACGAATGAAACTGCATAATATTGATACTAACACTGAAAGTTCAATCACGCAGTTTCCAGAACGCACAAAATGAATAGATATATTTTTTAATCAAACGAATGTCAAAGATCAATATTAAAAACATAAAGAACACAAATTAACTTAAAAAATGAATAATCACACAGCTACTTGACACTTAATCTCTACCTCTTCCACTGAGTGAGAAACAAACACTGGTTTGGAAACTTCATAAAAGGTTCGCGTAGGCACATTCAACGAACAAATCCCGCCCACCGAGAGACCTTCCCGCAAGGCGAGTTTTTCTCTTCATATTTGCATGTGTAGTCGTACACAGTTCTAAAATGCCTTTGACAAGGGCATGTGCTTTACAGGTATATATATATATATATATATATACTCTTCTTGGCTGCGAACAACTGTTCAAAATTGATGTGTTCGACTCTGAGTGCTAATATATATTATATATATATATATATATATATATAATATATATATATAATTAGCACTCAGCAAAATTTTTTTTTAAATGTAATGGTCTATATAAAGACCTTATCCTTATCACAACAAAATTTTCCACGAACTGAGGGTCAACCATGCATGGGCATTTTCAGTTCAGCACAAAATCCCAATAAAATGGTTGTTTAAATTCACTAATTTACTATCGAGTCTGATCGGTAGCATTGTCTGTTTTCTTATATACATATACTTTTTTCTTTTTTTCACCAAATGAGCTCTATTTCACCTGGAGGGACCAAAGAAATGGGAAAATAGCTGTATTTTGAAAGCTTGGGAGTCTCTAACTGGGCATAAGGAAATATGGTGGAGACAAATTGTGCATATAATTGCACACATAAATGAATACAGTAAAGAGCAACAAAATATCATTCTTCAAGTAAATTTTCATCATATATATTATTCACGTGTTACTTTCGTGAAATAATTATATATATATATATATATATATATATATTAGTGATGTAGCGGATGTCATTTTTTTCACATCCGCGGATGCGGATGAGGATGTTTTGATTTCAACATCCGCGGATGCGGATGCGGATGTCTACATTTTCGTTATTTTTAGGATATATTCGAGATTTGTTGTGTTTAACGTATATAATAAGTTATTATATAGAGAGAGCTGTAGCTATAATGTAGTATAATTGATTAATTGTACAATAATTGCTGTACTTTTCTCTGAACATATAAATAATATCAAGCATCTAACTAATATAGAAATCAATTAGTGAATTCGTCTGCAAATAAATTCGTTATATTTTGTTGAGTTTCAGCACAATTAGAACCATAATTGTGTTACCAGGATGCGGGACGTGAACCCACTCAAATGCACCCCCCGACCTCTTTCCCCAACCTCCACCCTTATAGAAAGAGATCTTTAATTAGCTTGATAACTATTTATATTAAGTTTAAAGTTTTATTAGGCATATTTATAAATGAGTAATTAAAATAAAGTAAACTAAGATGCTCATCGTTTAATGTTCAAACTTAATTATAGGAAGGTTATGCTTAAGGAACATTAACTTTTCTGCCTTTTCTGCTGCCAGTCTGTTTCTCTTTTCATCATATATTAATCCAGCACTGCTAAATATCTCTCGCTTGGTACGTTTGTTGGAGGACAGGCTAATGTTTCCTTGCAAGTTTACTCAAGTATGGATAGATATTCTGCGTATTTTTCCACCAACTAATAGGATTGTCACATGCAGCCAGGCGTTTTTCTTGGTGATAGCTCTCGATCATTTTTTACTACATCTTTGACATCGCGTAGGTCTCGTCATTGCTGCTTGACTCAAAAACTGAGAGACAGATTCTGTGATAGATTTGCTTGTTGAAGGTGTTGGTTCTGTCACTGAAACTTTTATTCTTTTGGTGGGTGGCGAAGCGACAGATTCAAGAGATTGAAGCTCTTCAACTGCTTTGCCAAGTGATGATTTAACTCGTTCTAATGTACTAGGTGAAAATAACTTAGCTTTGTAACGTGGATCTAAGTAGGTTGCAAGAGAGTAACTTCATACAAGAACAGCTTCTCGTCTTGTCGCTTGCATCACTTTTGCGCACAATGAACTAGTTCTATTAATATAGTAGAATTTGATAATTTCCGCTTATTAATGACGTTTTATCTCAACGGTCCACATCCGCACGACATCCGCAGTCCAAAGTGCGGATGCGGACGCGGACGCGGATGCGAGAAAATGTGCGGATGTTCCGCGGATGCGGATGTGACCTACATCACTAATATATATATATATATATATATATATATATGATACACACAGACCGTGCATGGAACAAGGAACTCTTCTAGGAAAATTAAATCCACTATAGTCCGAATAAGTAATGGTAAATGACAAGTGCTATAGTTTTTTTCTTTTTCATGATGCTAACCCGGCGTGGGCAACGGGTCACTCACAAGGAGGTCCCAAAAATATAGCTTCCCTCACCAGCTATCTGCAAAGCAGATAGGATCCCGTAAATATAATATAATCAAAATATAATAGTTACCCCTTTTTCTTTGATGTATTCAATCTGACGTGAAGGCAGCGAGTCTTTTGCTTATATTGAGGTTCTAAATGTAGCTGGGCTAGGCTGCTTTAAACCCTAGATCCTGTCCCAAAGTTGGATCCTATCTGTTTTGCAAATAGCTGGTGAGGGGAGCTATATTTTTGGGACCTCCTTGTGAGTGACCCGTTGCCCACGTCGGGCTAGCATCATGAAAAAGAAATAACTATAGCACTTGTCATTTACCGTTATTTATTCGGACTATAGTGGATTTAATTTTCCTGGAAGAGTTCCTTGTTCCATGCACGGTCTGTGTGTATCATAAAAAAACCTCAGGGAACCATTCTGAGTTCATTCCCATACATATATATATATATATATATATATGTTAAACACAGACCGTGCATGGAACAAGGAACTCTTCTGGGAAAATTAAATCCACTATAGTCCGAATAAGTAATGGTAAATGACAAATACCATAGTTTTTTTCCTTTTCATGATTTTAGCCCGACGTGGGCAACGAGTCTCTCGCAAAGAGATCCCATAAATATAGCTTCCCTCACCAGCTATCTGCAAAACAGACAGGATCCAGCTTTGGGACGTGGATCTAGGGTTTAAAGCAAGCCTAGATCTCTACACTCAGAACCTCTATATAAGTAAAAGACTCGTTGCATTCACGTCGTGTTGAATAAATCAAAGAAAAGGGGTAACTATTGTATTTTTAGCCAAAAAAAAACAAAACTTAAACCTCAACCGGGACATTGAGCGTCCACTTTTCAAGGCACGAAACACGTCCGTTTAGTATACACAAACTCAGAATGGTTCCCTGAGAACATTATATGTTAAACACAGACCGTGCATGGAACAAGGAACTCTTCTGGGAAAATTAAATCCACTATAGTCCGAATAAGTAATGGTAAATGACAAATACCATAGTTTTTTTCCTTTTCATGATTTTAGCCCGACGTGGGCAACGGGTCTCTCGCAAAGAGATCCCATAATATAGCTTCCCTCACCAGCTATCTGCAAAGCAGACAGGATCCAGCTTTGGGACGTGGATCTAGGGTTTAAAGCAAGCCTAGATCCCTACACTCAGAACCTCTATATAAGTAAAAGACTCGTTGCATTCACGTCGTGTTGAATAAATCAAAGAAAAAGGGGTAACTATTGTATTTTTAGCCAAAAAAAAACCAAAACTTAAACCTCAACCGGGACATTGAGCGTCCACTTTTCAAGGCATGAAACACGTCCGTTTAGTATACACAAACTCAGAATGGTTCCCTGAGAACATTATATGTTAAACACAGACCGTGCATGGAACAAGGAACTCTTCTGGGAAAATTAAATCCACTATAGTCCGAATAAGTAATGGTAAATGACAAATACCATAGTTTTTTTCCTTTTTCATGATTTTCATGTTCTCAGGGAACCATTCTGAGTTTGTGTATACTAAACGGACGTGTTTCGTGCCTTGAAAAGTGGACGCTCAATGTCCCGGTTGAGGTTTAAGTTTTGGTTTTTTTTTGGCTAAAAATACAATAGTTACCCCCTTTTTCTTTGATTTATTCAACACGACGTGAATGCAACGAGTCTTTTACTTATAGAGGTTCTGAGTGTAGGGATCTAGGCTTGCTTTAAACCCTAGATCACGTCCCCAAAGCTGGATCCTGTCTGCTTTGCAGATAGCTGGTGAGGGAAGCTATATTATGGGATCTCTTTGCGAGAGACCCGTTGCCCACGTCGGGCTAAAATCATGAAAAAGGAAAAAAACTATGGTTTTTGTCATTTACCATTACTTATTCGGACTATAGTGGATTTAATTTTCCCAGAAGAGTTCCTTGTTCCATGCACGGTCTGTGTTTAACATATAATGTTCTCAGGGAACCATTCTGAGTTTGTGTATACTAAACGGACGTGTTTCGTGGCTTGAAAAGTGGACCTCAATGTCCCGGTTGAGGTTTAAGTTTTGTTTTTTTTTGGCTAAAAATACATAGTTACCCCTTTTTCTTGATTTATTCAACACGACGTGAAGCAACGAGTCTTTTACTTATATAGAGGTTCTGAGTGTAGGGATCTAGGCTTGCTTTAACCCTAGATCCACGTCCCAAAGCTGGATCCTGTCTGCGTTTGCAGATAGCTGGTGAGGGAAGCTATATTTATGGGATCTCTTTGCGAGAGACCCGTTGCCCACGTCGGGCTAAAATCATGAAAAAGGAAAAAAACTATGGTATTTGTCATTTACCATTACTTATTCGGACTATAGTGGATTTAATTTTCCCAGAAGAGTTCCTTGTTCCATGCACGGTCTGTGTTTAACATATAATGTTCTCAGGAACCATTCTGAGTTTGTGTATATATATATATATATATATATATATATATATATATAATAAAAAGAATGTTTCAGAAAATATTTTCGTCAGCCACAGAATTGAATTATTAGGACTAAAACTGAAGCGTTTTTTCGATGCTTTAGTGTATACTGTGGTTTAACTTACGAAAATATGATTCGATAAAGCTTCTCCGTATTGCTTTAAAATAAATTGCTAATAGTTTATGCTTTAATTGCTTTAAATCGTTTTCTTTAAGAGTTAACTTTTAAAGAAAATTATTTAAAGCGATTAAAGCGTAAACTATCTGCGATTTATTTCAAAATTATACATAGACACTTTATCGAATTATATTTTTGTAAGTAAAACCACTGTATTGATTATAGTAAATTTTACATAAAAGAAAATGTTAAAATTTTAGTCATAATAATTCACTTTTGTGGCTGGCGAAAATATTTTATTAAACGAAAAACTATAAAAAAAAAAGAGAAATATACTCGTATATCAGTTTACGAAAAATAGCCTGGTAACAAACTAACAATCTTCTCATTGCCTGTTTGTGTTTTAAAAAACTGTAAAACCAACAACTATTTTTCTTAATAGTGAATGGTACATAAGCTAACTACCTTTCGATATCTTTTCCTCATTTGGCACTTTTCCGGTTCCACATTCCTTCCTGGGTGCTACTGTAGTATGCGGTCTACCTACGATTGGTTAGGTTTAATCATGATATTTTCGTTAAAACTAACGAAAATATCATGACTAAACCTAACCAATCGTCAAGGGCGATTAACATTAGGATGTAAACAAGCAATTAGCAAACAAGATAAGAAACTATACTTCAAAGGTAGACCGCCGAATCGTAGGTAGACCGCATACTACAGTAGCACCCCTTCGGCTTCCTGAATGCCGCTTGGCGCTTCGTCTAATCATAGTCAAGACAGTAGATAGCTATAGTCTAATATATGTAATATATTAAATCCAATGCGCCAAATTTGGTTTTGACTTGTGGACTATGTGCAAAATGGTTGACACGTTATTTTTTTATTAAAGTGTGTTATCCCAGTCATTTTAATAGGTATTTTTCAGTAATTTATTTTTTGTGTTATTATATAATAATTTTTAATTATGAAAAGCTAAAATAATTTGCAGTTTCGATATTGTTACATGTACAATTTAGGCCGGGTCGAAATTTCATATTGAAAAGGTATATATTGTGAGGGGTTTGAATGGAACACAGGAACCCCCTCATAAATTATTTTCGCTGTTTAAAGCCTCCTACCCCTGGCACAATTTTTCACTTTTTGACATATATTGAAGAATATTCCATTTATACGAGACTTACTCTACATTCAGGTTTTTTGATGACATAAGTCTTTATTAACGTATAATATTTTATTTAATAATGTACAGTATTAGGAAAATTAATTAAGTACAACAATATATTCAGAAGAAAAAATTAGAGGCATAATAAATGTGCTAAAATTCAATTAACATTTTGATTGTTCGTTATCACATCAAACGGGAAGAAATTTTTAATATCATTAGGAAATTTTATTTCATATGTTCCTTACTCATTCCATTGGGCCTTCCATTCAAACTTGGGCAGTTTTCGCCTTGATTCTAATGAGTTTAAGATAAACTTTTGACGGTTGTCATATCCTATTCTTTCCTGACATGCTTTTGTTACTAGGTTCACTACCCTTTCCCCACTTTAACTGTGGCATGGAAAAGAAGCTATCTCCAGTTGCTTACATCAAGCCTGTAGTAGCTCATCGTCGCTAAAATTGTTTAGCAGCGGTGAAGGAGCGATCTCTTTTTGCCAATCGATCATCTCGGTCTAGTCAGTAGATTGAAAATTGAGGGTTCGAGGCAACTCAAAGTTTCTGGTACCTGAAAATCCTGTTCTTGAAAGGATGATTTTCTGAATAGCTTGCTCCCTAATTTCTAGACTCTTGTCAGTTACCATTGATACGAGTATATTTTCTGGGTGGGCAAAGTAGGCGTTATTCTTTAATACTGGTTCTATGAGTGATCTATGCTGTTCATCTAAATTTCGAAGCAAGCATATTAAATGCCAAAAGTTATATGCACCATCAGTTGCATTAGGATGAGATTTTATCCAAAACCACCCTGGAGCATAGAACTGCATAATAACTTTGACTATATCTTGAAGGTTTTTATCGGGATTTGGCGCTGAGATATATAATCGAAGGACCCTGTTGGCTAGAGTTAGCCAGCGAGCATGGTGAAGGGTACCTGGGGATCGAGTTGACAGATCTTGAGAAGTGTCTCCAGTTTGCACTGCCAAACACATATCATAGAGATATCGGATCAAGTAAAGATAAGCACCCCCAGCCTTCTTTAATTAGCCTTATAACTTGCAGGAGCGGCTCGCAGGTAGGCATTGTGGAACTGCGCACCCCCATGATCTTATGATATTTATATTTAAATATTTAAAATAGCCTCTCTGATTGTTTTTTTTCAATGAACTTTGAGTTTTTAAATCAGATTATATACTTTTTTCCTTAAACTATTTCAATGCCGAACGAATGAATCACGAAAGTAGCTTCAGCCTTCCCGTGGAACTGCGTACTTAACAGTTCCAGATTTTGTTCGAAACGCTTGAAACCTCTGTGGCGGACGTACGAAGAGCGAGTCAGAATCGCAGGTTTAAGAGGATCCAAAGCACTGTGGACAGAGCAGTGCCGATTTGTTTGTTTGACGTGGTAGTTGTGTTGCTGTATCGTTTGCTAATTCGAAATTTAATTTCCGAATTGCATTTATCAATGATTCGTTATCATTTATTTTTTGTCGTGAGATTGAAGTTATTATTAATAATTGGATTATTTACAATATATAGCTTTCATTTCTTAGAATATTTTTTCGCTCAGAATAAAAACAGAAGAATGGAATTTGTTTATAAATAAAATTTTTGGCAAATTCGAAATTACCCGTAAAGCGTAAGTACCCTATAATTGATTTTATGATACTATTTTACTTATTTTTATGACTGTAGTGAGTAGTTATCTTTATCTATTCGACTTTCTCTCTCATATATATATATATATATACTCGACACAATTATTCACAATTTCTGAGGCAGCACCCCCATAACTGAAAGTCACGAGCCGCCACTGCTTATAAGGCTAAATAACGAAAATATCACGACCTAACCTAACCAATCGTTAAGTCAACTGTACGCCCTTGACGATTGGTTAGGTTAGGTCGTGATATTTTCGTTAGTTAGCCTTATAAGGCTAATTAAAGAAGGCTGGGGGTGCTTATCTTTACTTGATCCGAGATATCTTTGATCGCTGCTTAGCTCCTTCACAACATTTGTTGGAATTTTTTTAATGTTTCCCTTTACGCGAGAATATTTAACTACCTCCAATTTTGTTAAATCTGTTTTCAGTTTATTCCAAATTGAACCCACGAAAGTATTTGGACCTGTTGTTTTGCCATCAATGGCTTTGTAGACGTGCATAAAAGGCAGTTCATTCAAATGCAAGAGGCACATCAACCACTGCATTGGTCTGTTAAGATGAATTTCAACCAGTTTTATGGCTCCACCAATTTTTCCTGTATTTACAGGAGTACCATCACACAGTAAAGCTTTGATAGTATCTGTGCTGTTCGAGTCTGTAATAATAGTTATCAACTCTTCTGCTATGCAGCGAGCAGTTCCATTATCTGGCCTCATAATCTACATCCTGACTCTCTGAATCTACATCCATGTCTTCTTCGGTATTTTCTATAAATTCCGATGGTAAAACATTGGTGGTTTTAGTCATTTCTTCTTGTGCTTTTAGTTGACGGTTTTGTGCTTCTTGGGCTCTTGCTAAAGATCTCTTCTTTGTTGAACTAGCTATACGATCAATTGGTCCTAACTAGTTTTTTTTCTTTGTTTTTGACCCACAAAAGACTCCCATTCTACCATTGGTATTTTATCCTTACACCTGCAAGATTTCCTATCAATTCCCTTACCATAGCATTCACAAGAAGATATCTCAAACATTTCATCATACTGAACTACTTTTAAGGCAAAACTTTCATTTCTTCGATGTAACGGCACCTTATTCAATTTTGAGGCTTCTTCTATTAGTTAACTGACTTTAAGCTAGATACCTTTGGTGTTAATCGTAGGAAAAGAAAATTTCATTCAAATGTCTTCACTATCTTTTAAAACAACCCTGTAACAATCATTAATAGTTGCTGATCCTTTTGATTTAGCTTCTTCACGACGGCGCACAAAAAAGTAGTGTCTGACAACATCTGCTTTTGAAGGAGTCATGGATGCTGGGAATTCCGTAGGATATCCAAAGGCTGCATTTGAGGACTTGCTTCTCGTAGTCATAGTTTATATTCAGAAGTAAAATCAAATTATATGTAATTTATAATTTATGATAATTGAAATTATAATTAAAGCAAATACAAATTATTTTTATTTATCTGAAAAATTATTTCTATTTATCTGAAACAAAAATATCAAGCATTAAACAAACAACTTATCATGTAACATATAACAACATTAAACATATGCAAATAGAAGGTAAAAAAGGGAGGAGGGGCATGTGATAGGGGTAGTAGGGTAGCACATGCTTGATTTTTTAATATTTTGTTAAAGTGATAAAAAAAAAACTTCTCACATAGTGTACTTTTTAAGAAATAAAAATTTTTCCCATTTAAATATATGCAAATATGAGGGTGAAAAAGGGAGGAGGGGCATGTGATAGGGGTAGTAGGGTAGCATATGCTTGATTTTTTACTATTTTGTTAAAGTGATAAAAAAAACCCTCACATAGTGTACTTTTTAAGAAATAAAATTTTTTCCCCTTTAAATATATGCAAATATGAGGGTAAAAATGGGGGGGCATGTGCTAGGGGTAGCAGGGGTAGCACATGCCTGATATTTTAATATTTTGTTAAGATGATAAAATGAAACTTCTCACATAGTGTACTTTTTAAGAAATAAAAAAATTTCCATTTTCGACCCGGTCTAAATTGTACATTCATATGGCAATACTTGAGAATTGTACAATCAAAGCGATTGGGGGTTTGTTTACAAGTCACTGAAGTCAGTAGTCATACTTGATATATGTTGAATTGAGAGTCCTGATTGTGTAATTAGTTATATATGTTAAAATATAATTAATGATGTTTGTGCTGCCAAAGTTTGTAATAATATATACAGGGTATCCCATAAGTCCGGCATCATAGGAGAAATTCATATTTTTCTATTTCTACAAACCATAATTCATATTTTTCTCTTTCTACAGGCCATAATGTCTGTGAGCAAGGAAGAACGAATCCAGATAATTCTACTCATAAGAAATCGGAGTCAAAGAGAGGCCGCTGCTGAATTTAACAGACTGCATCCAGACCGCGAGCCAATAACACAGAGTTGTGATAGCAGACTTGTTGCAAAGTTTAAGGAAACAGGATCCATAGAAGATAAACCACGCAGTGGACCTTCAAGGAGGTCCACTGACGATGATACAGCGACTGTTATCCTGGCTAATTTTAACAGAAGTCCCAATAAGTCTCTTCGGCGATTGTCCGCCGAGACAGGAGTGTCGAAAAGTAGCATCCATCGCATTCTTCAGGCTCACAAATGGCATACATATAAACTTCAGATCCTACAGAAATTAAGCGAAGATGATCCCGACCGGCGGATGGAATTTTGTGAATGGGCTACAGAACAATATGCTCGGGATGCCAATTTCCCGTCCACCATTCTGTTCAGTGACTAGGCTGTTTTTTATGGAAATGGTGAGGTAAATCGACCCGCTACTGGTCTCAAAACAACCCTCACTGGTATACCTCTTCAAAGGAACAAGGTGCATCTCGGGTGATGGTATGGTGTGGCATTTGAAAGGATCGCATCATAGGCCCCCTCTTTTTCGATGAACATGTCAGTGGAGGCACCTACCTACGTATGCTCAAGGAAGAAGCATTTCCCAGTGTCTTGAACGAAGAAGGAAATTTCCCAACATGGTTCCAGCAAGACGGCGCTCCTGCACATTACAGCACACAAGTAAGGGAATACCTGTACCAACAATTCCCTGGTCATTGGATAGGACGTCGAGGGTCTGTGGAATGGCCAGCTAGAAGCCCGGATCTCGCGCCACTAGATTTTTATCTCTGGGGCCACTTGAAAGCGCTGGTATACGCAGAGAAAATTAGGAGTGTTGAACATTTGCGGCAGCGCATTATTGGGGCATGTAACACCATTACTCCTGACATCATTCACCGTGTGCTTGCTGACTGGATATCACGTCTGAATTTGTGTATTGAAAACAATAGTGGACATATTGAGCACGTTCTGTAAATAAAAGCTTTTGTTTTGCCTTTTTTTATTATTTTTCCTATGATGCCGGACTTATGGGACACCCTGTATGTAAAAGAAAATTTCATAACTGTAATCTTAGCGTGATGTCGACTTGGGGGTTGCAGAAATTTGGGGCTGAATGGGGGAATAGCTTAGCGTTGAAACTTTTTTTTTCTTTTTGACGGAGAATCAGCCAGATTGGCTGGACGCAAACAAAAACTGCATGGTATACCTACATACTAATTTGTAGTGGCGTAGCGAGGGTTCGTGGCGCCCGGAGGCAAGGGTAGAGAATGGCGGCGCCCTCTTGAGGGCTGCCGAAGGCAGCCTGAGTTAGGCGCTAGGGCGGGGGGCCCTGGGGCCCTCTCCCGGGAAATTTTTTACTAAGAGTCGATTTCATGCAATCTAAGCCCTATTTTCAACTACTGTATTTTAAACACCTACTGTTATTTTTATTTATTTTGATTGGGTTCAGAATCCCAGCTGAGCCTTTAGTAGTCAAGCTCTGAGGGCTACTTTAACTTATAGCCTAAGTTAAGCTAGACTAAAACAAATTTACGGACTTGGAGGTCCTACTACGTCCTACCTCAGAGTTGCTGCCTCGATGTGGGCCTACCTTAGGCCTCAGTTGCATAAAATTAAGAAAAAAAAACGAAAGGGGCACTATTTATGTTCTTCCTAAACCTTGCAACAACAACACAACCTGTACCATTGCACGATGCAACAATCTTGTATCTAACAAACCAAACTGAATTACAAGAGAGCTCTCTATAAGACCACGCCCTGTAAGTGCCGCATTCAACAAACGAGTAGAAAGGACGCGCCAGTGCCCCACAAAAATGATGCCACTAGAGTGCCCAAACAATGATGCCACAAGAGCCCAAAAATGCTAGCTCTAAATTAAGTGAATTTTTCACTAATCTTACAACTTAATACGAGGGGCGGTCAGAAAATAAGTTTACACGGCGTACAATTTCGTAACTAAAGGACCTACATTGATTATGTTTGTATCAGGTGAATTCATTAATCATTGGTGGCAACACTGCACGTTGATTCGGCTGCTCTCTATCGTACATTGGTTATATGAGTTAGTTGAACATGGCGGTTCGACTGAAATAGTGCCCTGTCATTTCTGCAACGTTATTCCGAGTCTGTCAGTGGTCAAGAATTTCTCGAGCGTATTGTCACAGGAGACGAGACATGGGTTCATCACCGTATTCCGGAAACAAAACGTGCCAGCATGGAATGGAAACACCCTGGGTCCCCGCGACCAAAGAAGTTTGAAGATTGTGAGGTCCCCTGGCAAAATGATGGTTACCATGTTTTGGGACCACAAAGGCGTTTTGCTCGCAGACTTCATGCAAAAAGGCACAACAATCAATGCAGCTGCATATTGTTCAACACTGGAACGTTTACGAGCGGCCATTAAACGTAAACGTCTTGGACTGCTCCGTAGGGCGGGCACTGTTCCAGTCGAGCCGCCATGTTCAACTGACTCATATAACCAATGTACGGTAGATGGCAGCCGAATCGATGTGCAGTGTTGCCAACAATGATTAACGAATTCACCTGATACAAACATAATCAATGTAGGTCCTTTAGTTACGAAATTATACACCGTGTAAACTTATTTTCTGACCGCCCCTCGTATATACTGTAAGCAATGTTGTATCAATCAGCTTCGTCATCATATCGCCTTGGGCCTCTTCTAGATTTTCTAACGCCTACTTTCAAGGTAGATTAATAAGATTATCGGTTATTTTAACCTATTTTATTTTATTACATAAATCACTGTTTTCATGAAAATTTGAAAATAGTATACAAAAGTAATGAACAAAAATTTGGAAAATCAAATTTTGCACAGATTCAATTTTGCCTTCATCTTTCTGTTTTATTTTTATCAAAAAAGTCTTGAGGTGTTCGAACATTTGAATTTTTTCTCAAATATATTTCTAATTATATAATAGGTTTAGGTATACACAGTACACACTAGTCAATGAAATGTAATATATTTGTAAATGCAAAAAAACTTTTTTGCGTGGTCAAAATATGATAATAAAAACCCACTCTAATAGACAGAGTTTATTTCCACAACAGTTTCGATGCCCACTGGCATCCTTTTCGGGTGGATACAGAAAAACGAATGAACCAAAATCAAGAGGGAAAACAGTCCAGGGACCATTAAGAAATTCGCACTTAGGTTAGATCTCGTTCTCCCGACACCGGAAGGGCATTTATTAAAGGGTCCCGCTTATAAGTACATTCGCACAAATTAAAACTATCCTCTTGTTCTATACATACATATTCTGTTATTTTTTACATGATTATTACATTTATTACATTTATTATTGCATTATTATTTATTACAGAAATTATAAATTTATTATTTCACTGATTATTACATTGTTGTTTATTATGCAGAAATTATAAACCAAAAAACGAATGAAAAAGGCGAGAAGGAAACAATCCAGAGACCATTAAGAAATTCGCACCTAGGTTAGATCCCGTTCTCCCGACACCGGAAGGGCATTTTATTAAACGGTCCCGCTTATAAGTACATTAGCACAAATTAAAACTATCTTCTTGTTCTATACACACAGATTCTATTATTTTGACATAATTACTGCATTTATTATTGCATTTATTATTACATTTACGTTTTTTTAACATTCATTATTATTACATTTATTTTATTACCTTTATTACTACATTTATTATTATTATTGCATTTACATTTATTTCCACATTTATTACTTTTATTATTACATTTACATTTTACCGAAAAAACGAATGAACCAAAAGCGAGTAAGGAAATAATCCAGAGACCCTTTAAGAAATTCACACTTAGATTAGAACCCGTTCACCCGACGCCGTAAGGGATTTTTTGACCAAGAATCTCATTAGAGGGTCCAGCTTATAAGTACCTTCGCACAAATTAAAATTATCCACTTGTTCTATCCATACAGATTCTATTATTTTTCGTTTGACATAATTATTGCATTTATAAAGTAACTTACTTGATTCTCAATCTAAAACATGATCATTTTGGCTGGCGTGATAAAAAAATTGCATTATTAGTATTACAACTTCTGAAGATATATTTATGTTCTTTAATACGGGTTTCAATATTTCTTTCAGTTTCTCCTACGTATACTAAACAACAACTTTTACAGGGAATGCTGTAGACACAGGCTTGTTCCTGTTTTGCAACGTTATTCCTAACCAATTTACTTTTTACAGTAGACGAATATTTGAACGCCAAAGCAAACTTAAAATCTTTCGTCAAAGGTTTTACTCTTTCTAAGCCGGCAATGTAAGACAAACTTACATATTGTTTTTGGTTAACTGAAGGTTCCCAATGAGCATAAAAAGATTTTCTGGCTTTAAAATTGTGGGGCCGCGCAGTTAATTTTCCGCATTTATATTATTTTTATATTAGTTACCGACAAACCAATTTTGCGCGTACCAAATTGTATATATTTTATCATTGTGTAATTTTAAGAATCATATATAATCTTTATAAATAAGTATTGTACATAAATTTATATATATATATATTTTTAATTCAGCTGTATATAAAATAACAAAATCTTCTGTAAAATAACCTCAGCCAACCAAGAACTCAATAAACTCTGAAAACGACCGGCTTTTCCTTCAAGACGCCAACCCCCCAAACGACAGGGAGAGAAGAGGACACGAGAGGCCCCTAAAAGAGATACCCAACAAAGCGATAACTTGCCTCTCGTATCCTTCATTCTTCCCGGTAACTACAAGTAGCACCAAGAAGGAACCAGCTACAATTGGTGACCCCGGAGTGACCCGAAGCAGCCAGCGGAAGCAGCATCCTTCAGTCGCCGGGCGGAACAAACCGAAGCCACGCCTCTTCGCCGCCCACCCGTAGTAGCCGGTCGGAACCAAAGCAGCAGCAGACCCGAATTACATTCCCGCAAGATGGAATCTGTTGAATCAGGAGTGCACCATGTCACCATCAAGCCACCCACGTTCTCTGAAGCGTCGGCCGCAGGATGGTTCTCCATCATGGAGGCACAATTCCACATTTCCAGAATAACATCCGAAGAGACCAAATTTTTCCATGTTCTAGCCTCGTTACCCCCCGAAGTCGTCTCACGAATTTCAGCAGCAACTCTCTCCAACAAGTCGTACACCGATTTAAAAGAAGAAATCGTGAGTCATTACGAAAAGACGAAGCCAGAACTCTTCGAACGACTCATCTCCAACACTCCTCTCACTGGAAAGCCCTCCCAATTCCTTCAAGATATCCACCAAACGGCACTGAAGGTGGGCGTCAGCGATGATTTGTGAAGCATAAATTCATCCAGGCGCTCCCATCCTCAATAGCGCCCGTCGTAGCAGCACAAAAGGAGCTGACGCTAACTCAACTCGGCAAACTAGCCGATGAGTTAATACCGTTCGCTCAACAAAGCTGCTACGCGGCGCCAACGTCAACTCGAGCCAATACAAGCCCAAGAACGAATATCCCCATCGGCCTAAAACCCTTCAGCGAGAATCAGCGGCCGGTGGTGTGCCGCGCGCACCTTTATTATGGCCCCCAAGCAAGGACCTGCAGGCCATGGTGCAAGTGGCCAAATAAAGATGACGCCAAGCTGCTCCCCTCGTCACGCCCAAAAAGCGCCCAAATTCAAGATCTTCCTCACCATCAAGAGAAACGTCGGAAAACTAGATAAGCAGGCTGTGATTAACGCGACGTCCGGCCTGCCGCTGATCTCAGTCGCAGCTCGCATCGCCAGTCTGAAGGTCAATTTTATCATTGACACAGGAGCGAGCATCTCAATTTTACCACCAACTTGTGTCAATGATTGTCAACTCCACCCAACCGCAGTAAAGATTTCCACCGCAAACGGTCAGCCGCTCGAAATATTCGGAGAAGTAACACTGGACATATCAATTCCTAAATTACGAAGAATATTCAGGTGGCCATTCGTCGTCGCCCAAGTCTCCAGTCCACTTCTCGGCGCCGATTTTCTATCCCATTATGACATCCTTGTGGACTGCAAGCATGGCATTTTGAAGGATAGAGCAACAACTCTTCAAGCCACTACTAAACCTGTGCAATCCAAAGACCTTCACCTCATCAATATTAACCCTACCGACAAATTACCTCAAGAAATCAGGAACCTGCTTGACAAGTACTCCTCACTACTGAAACCAGCTCAACCGCAGAAAGTTTCCACCAACACTGTCAAGCATACCATCGACACTGGCAGCGCACCACCAGTGTTTGCAAGCCCTCGACGTCTTCCACCCGATAAATTATCCTCAGCTAAGGCTACTTTCAACAACTTACTTCAAGATGGAATTATAGAACCCTCAAAATCACCATGGGCCTCACCGTTACACCTCGTTCCGAAGAAGATACCAGGCGAATGGCGGGCGTGTGGTGATTATAGAAGCCTAAACGCTGTCACGAAACCGGACAGATATCCACTTCCTCATATAAGAAGTCTGTCAACATCTCTGCACGGAAAATCATGCTTTAGCAAAATCGATCTAGTCAGAGCATATCACCAAATTCCAGTCCACCCAGAAGATATCGAGAAAACGGCTATAACAACTCCATTTGGTTTATTTCAGTATTTATACATGCCATTTGGTTTAAGAAACGCCCCTGCAACATTTCAACGCTTCATGGATACAATTTTCAGAGGAGTTGACTGCGTATTTGTGTATCTCGACGATATTTTAGTCCATTCAAATAACGCAGTTGACCATTTGAAAGACTTAGAACGCGTATTCAAGATCCTTCAAGAACACAATTTAAGAATTTCCTTAGAAAAATGCATATTTCAGCAATCCAAAATTGAATTTCTGGGTCATGAAGTTTCCCCAGCAGGCATTCGTCCTCCTGTAAACAAAGTCTCCGAAATTCAAGATATTCCCCAACCGCAAGATTACCAAAGCCTCAGAAGATTCCTAGGAATGACGGGATTCTATCGCCATATGATACCCCGTTACGCCGATTTAGTCTCACCTTTAAGTGAAATCGTCAGAACTCAAGTCAAAAGCAAAAGTCTACAGTGGAACGACGAAGCAATTCAAGCCTTTCAAGATGTCAAGGATGCACTACGGAACGCCGTTACGCTTTGTCATCCTCTTCCATCAAGCTCAATCCTTCATTTAGTTACGGACTGCTCACAAATAGCAGCTGGAGCAGTTCTTCATCAAATAATCGACAGCACACCAGTTCCCATCGCCTTCTTTTCCAAGAAATTAACTACAACTCAGCAAGCGTACGCCGCATACGATAGAGAATTACTCGCAGCATACCTAGCCGTCCTGCATTTCCGTCAATTTTTAGAAGGTCGTCAAGTAATACTCTTCACGGATCACAAACCGATGGTTTCTGCCTACAAGAGTCCCTTACGAGCCAAGACAGACCGACAACAACGTCATTGGTCTGCCATCACGGAATACGTATGCGATGTAATACATATCTGTGGATCCGAAAACGTCGTAGCGGACTGCCTTTCACGCACGTAAACGCAGTACATATCGACGCTTTCGATTTATCAGCAATCGCGGAATCTCAACAAAAAGATCAAGAAACGCAAGAATTTCTCCCACGTCTCAAGCCGTTCCCGTTTCCAGAAAATACAACTTTATATTGCGATACATCCACGCCATATCCCCGTCCTTTTGTTCCCAAGCAGCATCGATCTTCCATCTTCAATCAATTTCATAATATTTCTCATCCAGGCATCAAGCAATCACTTCGTATCATTAAATCAAGATACTTTTGGCCCTCAATGAATAAGGATATTCGAACTTGGTCCCGAAATTGTGAATCATGTCAATCCTCAAAAATTTCTCGCCATACAAAATCAGAAATAACCCCCTTCGATTTACCAAGTTCAAGATTTGAAACGGTACATATCGACATCGTCGGTCCCTTACCGCCAACCACTTTGCCCGGTCAAACATATCCTTCCCCATATAGATATCTCCTAACCTGCATCGATCGTGCCACAAGATGGATAGAAGCATATCCTCTGATTGATACTACAGCCACATCAATAGCACACGCATTTCTCGATGTATGGATTTCAAGATTTGGTGTACCACTGCAAGTCATAACGGACCGCGGATCCCAATTCGAATCCGAACTCTTTAGGGAACTCTCAGCTCTCATCGGATTTCACCGACTAAGAACTTTGTCGTATCGCCCTCAGACCAACGAATAATTGAAAGATCTCATCGCACCATCAAGACAGCAATCATCGCTCGAAAACAAGATTGGCTCCCCGCTTTACCCATAGTTCTCCTTGGTTTACGCAGTCTCCCCAACGAATCGGGTTATTCACCGTTCACCACGTCACCGGAACCACCCTATTATGCCCGAGGCCAATGATCGCCAATTCGTCGTCAAAATCCAATTCAAAATTCATCTCCGAATTAGCCAAGAAAATGACGCAAATCGATTTCGCCCAACTCTCTCAAGGAAACATTCACTCAGCCCCCAAATCATTCATTCCATCGGAACTCCACAAATCAAGCCACGTATGGGTACGCATCGACCGCGTTCGAAAACCATTCGAGGCACCATATCAAGGACCTTTCCGTGTTCTCGAACGCCACGATAAGTACTTCGTAATAGAAAAAACCAACGGATCATCAGAAGCCATTTCAATTAATCGTTTAAAACCGGCGTATATAGTTTCAGGTCCCACACAGGTACCGGGCGCACAATCGGACGACATCGGATCGGAGAAAAAGCACGCAAGGAAAAAGGACGATGGAGGACGCACCTCGGAGGTAGCAAATACAGACCTCAGGACGGGCGCGCAGGACAACGCAACAACCGGAAACGAGGCCGACCGAGGATCAACGCGAGCTGGACGAAGGATCCGATTCAAATCAAGACCCGAATATTTCTACTTTTGATATACGTGCTCCGCTTCTCGGGGTGGGCAGTAGTGTGGGGCCGCGCAGTTAATTTTCCGCATTTATATTATTTTTATATTAGTTACCGACAAACCAATTTTGCGCGTACCAAATTGTATATATTTTATCATTGTGTAATTTTAAGAATCATATATAATCTTTATAAATAAGTATTGTACATAAATTTATATATATATATATTTAATTAATTCAGCTGTATATAAAATAACAAAATCTTCTGTAAAATAACCTCAGCCAACCAAGAACTCAATAAGCTCTGAAAACGACCGGCTTTTCCTTCGAGACGCCAACCCCCCAAACGACAGGGAGAGAAGAGGACACGAGAGGCCAGTGCTGCCACTCAGATTTTTAGGAAATCCCAAGAATTGACCTAAAAAAATCCCAAGAATAACAAAAAAATCCCAAGATAATAAAAACATTAAAATAAACAAAGAAAACATTAAACTTACTCTATTTTAATTATATTTCCTCGTCAGGCTCGTCTTCTTCGACGTCTGCCTATCTAGGATAATGGGCTATATAGCTATTTATAAAAGATAAAAATAAAAAATTCAGCGTTGATATAATATCAGAATTAAAAAATAGAAACTTAATTTTTTATTACAGCTAAATGTTTTAGAGAAAATAGAGATAATGAAAGGAACTAGTTTTTCACGCGTAAGAAAAAATCGGTGCTCTGTTTCAGCTGGCTCTGACTACTGACTAGACGAGACGCCGCACACCATTACGACTTAACCTTGTTCAAAACATGTTTTGAACGGCAATCAAACTAGTACAAGCGACTGTCGTCATGACAAATTTGTTCTATTACCAATAATATGACATAAAATGAATTTTATGGATTTATAAAAATTAATAAAGGATCGTAATGAAAAATACATAAATAGTAACAAATTTCGTTCAAGTAGTAACAAAAGTACAAACAAGATATAAAGTAACAAATTTGTTACTATAGTAACAACTTCGGCAACGCTGCTGACCAAACGCAGTCTAATTAAACGGTTACTGAACGAAAAGTAAACAAGAACTAAATGTGTACAATACCTGTTGTATGTCTTCAGTACTTATCTCTCATTTTAATTATTTAATAATTATTACCACTTTTCATGTATAATATAATTCGCTTTATATAATTGTTTTTTAATGAAAACAAGAAGAAATTAATAATAATTTTCCCTTTAACTTAGTTGGTATGAAAAATCCCAAGATTTCGACAGTTTTTCAAAATATATCCCCAAATCACCAGGTCGAGGCTGAAATCCCAAGATCTTGGGAAAAATCCCAAGCAGTGGCAGCCCTGCGAGAGGCCCCTAAAAGAGATACCCAACAAAGCGATAACTTGCCTCTCGTATCCTTCATTCTTCCCGGTAACTACAAGTAGCACCAAGAAGGAACCAGCTACAAAATACGCCTTTCTGATAAACCACTCAGGATATTTTAAATCCTTAAAAATGTTCCAAATCTTTGAATTTTCCGGGTCCAGCAAATTTATAATTTCTGTAATAAATAATAATGCAATAATAAATGTAATAAATGTAATAATTATGTAAAAAATAATAGAATCTGTATGTATAGAACAAGAGGATAGTTTTAAATTTGTGCGAATGTACTTATAAGCGGGACCCTTTAATAAAATGTCCTTCCGGTGTCGGGAGAACGGGATCTAACCTAGGTGCGAATTTCTTAATGGTCCCTGGACTGTTTTCCCTCTTGTTTTTGGTTCATTCATTTTTTTGTATCCACCCGAAAAGGATGCCAGTGGGCATCGAAACTGTTGTGGAAATAAACTCTGTCTATTAGAGTGGGTTTTTATTATCGTAATATATTGTCTTATTTACCTACAATTAGTCTTTCCAATAATGTACTTGTACATCCTCGAACAAAATTGGTTAAAGCTTGTGATATCCTGATGAGAACAAATGAGTTCGAAACCGGTCGGTGTCTAGTTTTTCATCGCTATTTGTGTGCTCAAATTATACATATTTCACTCATTCTATTTGAAGGCTACCCGCTGATAGCAGAAACGAAATGAACTTTCGGCATCAAAATTATAATAGTGGTTATTTAAATATTTGTCATTCACTAACTATGTGAATACATTACAATCTGTCACAACCACAATAGTTTATATAGCACACTTAAGGCAGTGGTTAACTGCTGGGCCGTTGGCTCATTTCGTTAAAGCTTGTGGCAATGCACATCATATTTCTATATTTTTGTCACGATTTTATTTACTACACTTCTTTTGATACATTTGCTATATTAACATGTATGTATCAATTTGTTTCTATATGTATCAGTTTTTATCAATAAATCAAATTTTAAATTTAAATTTTTACCAGAAATAAACACTATTATTATTATTATTATTATTATTACTACTATTATTAATACCCGTCTGTGGTTATGATACACGTCCAAACTTGCCTCCCGGCCGCGGATGTAAAAAACGCAAATGTCATGCTAAAAAATTTGCTCGCTCGACCGATTTGACGCCCCCCAAAAACCGGCGCCCAGGGCACGAGTCCCCCTTTGCCCACCCCCTCGCTACGCCACTGCCACTTTGACTATGATGTAACCCTTCATAGTGCAAATGTGCTCCTTGGAGAATCACATGTTGACTGATCCTCTAGTAGGAAGCCCGCCTACCATGTTATCTTGTTTTTGTATACTGTAAAACTTAAAATAACATTACAAATTGTTCTCATGTGAGTCATGGATGGTTGAAACTCAGTTCATTGAAAATTTCACCTTGATAAGGTGTTTATGGAGAAGCTACAACATGTTTAATCGGTTGTGCTAATAAAATATACAGTATGTACAATAAAGCGAAAGGCTTCGTCTTCAGAAACTGAAACACAATTTCAATATATACCATAGAGAGAACTTTGTTTGTTTGTAAACAGTCGGATGATGAATTACTGTACATATCCTACTCTCCTCTCATTTGGAGACGTTCTTCAACTTTGCTAAAGGAAGTTCAAAAGTAAAAAATTTTGCAGCCAAAGTGGCATGTGAATGTGAAAAGAAAAGCGATAATGCAACTTCTTTTAGGGAAAAGTTGGCTGGTTAAATATAAATTTGAGATTGCACAACTACCTTTTCACTGGGTGTTACAGTTTCTTTCAAATTATCATCGTCATCCTGACATGGATCTAAAAAAAAATTGACGACTTGCAATCAAGCATGACAATATCATACCGATAGAATGACAGTGTTACAAGTCATTTCTTCACTATGAAATAACTTTCGATACGTACTTTAATCAAACCAGCCTCATCCCATGTGAGTTTTAAACCTCGCTATAAAATCCATCTTGGTAATCTTAGCAATGCACAGATATTCTTGAATTCTAAGACTGCAGTGATGCAATCTCCACTCTCAATATTACAATCTTCGCTTATCGTGTAACCAAGTTAGTGATACGTTGAATTTTATAACATGTATGAATGCTCTGACGAACCATGCGCCTGAACTGATAATAACTAGAGCCGGGTATCTGCAACACAAACTGACGAAAATTGTGCGGAAACGGTTACAGATTTGAATATTCTTTGAACTTGGATTAAACAGAGCATTGTTGATTTCAATGGTGATGTACTACGTACGAAAGCCTCATCAGTACATTGATTCCCTGGGTGGAATGATGCTCTATGTGAAAAATGTTAAACTTTTCATCTTACTTCCACTTAAGCTATAATTAGAATTCTTAAGTATTGATTGATTAATATACAGGGTGGGAGAAAAGTCTTTAAGTATTTTATACATACAAATAATTTGTTACTAATAATTAAATTCCACTGATATCACTGCGGTGTATGTGATACTTTTCAAAGCAACTATACAAGGCCAGGAATGACCCAAGGCTAGAACAGGAAGGCCCTACGCTCCAGCCCCAGTCAGCGCCATGTCAGTAAGGATGAAATACATCAATGAAGAAAAAGCGTATCTTGTATCGTGGGCTATTTCTCATAATAACTGTGAAAACAGTTTGCGTTTATTTCAGGAAAAATATAATAAACCACCACCAAATGCAACCACTCTTTGATACTGGAAACTCAAACGTTTGGAGACAGGGAGTCTGGTAAAAGATCGTCCAAGAAACGGAAAGCCAGTAACGGCAACAGGAGACAACAACAAAGAAAATGTCCTTGTCACTTTTCAAGTCGACCTAACAACTTCAACGAGAAAAGTGGCAAAGGAATTGGGTATTTACATTTTTCAGTAGAAAACATATTGAAATTACAGGGGTACTACGATTACAAACCTATCATATTTACTCTCATCTCATATACGACGATGATTCTGATAAATGGCTGCAGTTTGCTGAAACAATAAGACAAAAGTTCAATAGTGATCCAGATTTCCTTGGAAAGAGCAAATTTTCAGATGAATGTCTTCGGTTTAACGAGTAAAGGAAACAAACGTTTACTAGTGGGCGAAAAAAAATCCGAAAATATGATTGGATAAACCCGTTAAAACGGCTACACTAACAGTTTGGGCGTGCATTGCTTATTCAGGACTCGTTTCCTTTCACATATCGAGAGATACGATGGATGTAAAACGCTATTTTCGGGTATTGAGAGACAAAGTTTTGCCATAGTTACTAATGGCGTTGGCAGGAATTGACTTTATGAACATGATTGAGCGCCGCCACATTGCTCTGCAGCTGCCCGTGAGATTCTGGATACAAACCTCGAAAGAAGATGGCTTCGGCGGCGAAGTCCCATCGAGTGTTCAGCCAGATCACCTGATTTAACCCCGTGTGATTTCTGGCTTTGGGCTTATTTGCGTGACAAACTCTACAATCCTGGTTTCATTTATCTAAATGTGAATGCCCTTGGCCGCAGAATAGATGAACAACTGAAAAGGATCCCACTCGATATGTTCAGAAGAACAATGAAGAGTTTCAGAGAGAATCCACGAATGTTATCATATCGGATGTAGAACTCTGAAGATTAGATTACAATTTAACAAAATATTTGTATGAATAAAATTCTTATAGACTTTTTGTTTGATATGGTTCATCAATTGAACACTTAGCCCGTATAATGTTAATTAATACTGTAGTTGTATGTATAAAATCCTTAAAGACTTTTTTCCCACCATATATATATATATATATATATATATATATATGCACTAGAATCACAAAATAACACGTGACCTTATTAATAAGCAAACAACCACAAGGAAAAGGAAACACAAAGTCCGAGCGCTTTCGTGATATATTCACATGTGAATATATCACGAAAGCG
>JAJOZX010000375.1:252500-360000 GCA_023014485.1 Bathynomus jamesi | reverse complement strand
TCACTTTCAGGTTCAGAACCACCGCAATGAATTACATTATGCCTCCTATGTAAAAGGAGGCAATGTACAATGCTAGTACATTTCAGTTATTATCTCCTTGTTTCTTATTTGCGTGGAAATTCTCGATTGATTTCATTAATGTTTAATCACCGAATGAATAATCGATATTCATATATAAGGCTTTGAATTTACAACCTATGTTTCCATCAATTTTTTTTATGCGGGAAAGAGGGGCCAAGGGCGGACGTCCGCAAAAATGCCTCTCCCTATAAAGAAGGAAAGAGACGAAATCAAGGTCCTCGAAGCTTTTAAAAACTATGTTTTTGTTATTTTGAAAAAAATGTATAGTTTGTAAGATTCATGAGGAATAGCGGGAGAAGCGTGTGTTTGAGAGCATGATGAACTGCTCACAGGGTAGATGAGATAAGGATAAAGATCAGTTAAAGAGGACAGTGACAAAAGAAACGGGAGTTCCAGCCCCCCTCGGAGTGCTTCCCTGGTTGAGTGGTGTCTACAATCTCCTCCTATGGTGCCTACATAGGAGGGATTTTGTAAAGAAAAAAATTGTTATTCTAAATGGAACTAATGTTGTTATTACTTTTCACTGATTCCCAGAATTGTGTGTTCAGTTTCAAATATTTTTTTTCAAGATGGTTTCTAGACCATTGTTTGCCATTTTTTATTATATTAAATAGAAATAACTTTACCCAAAAAACCCTCTCCGCCTCTCCTTTTTGTATAAATATTAAAATGTTATCTTATGTACAGTAGTTATTGGTATAATTAATTCACAATTTCAAAGATGAGAATAATATAACTTCCTCTGGATTCAATAATGTTTTATTTATCATATCCATATAATTTTTTAACAGATTTTTTTTAATTATTATTAAATTAGCCTTATTCGTAAGGTCTCAATGTAATTCTAAATTTGGAATCCTATATTTAACTTCACCAAAGGTAAACAGAAACGTAATGTTCGTACTCACTTGCAGGAGGATATTGGATCCAGCTAAAATTTTCTTCATTATCTTCTGATATTCAATTACACGGAAAAAGTTAAGACACCAATTAAAACTTCGCTTAAATTATGATTCAGTTTTTATATAACCAAAACTATTTAGTTCGAGTCCACCTGTATTAGCGTTTGTGAACATTCTCCATTACAATATAGTTGTATCATGTTGCCATGGTAACCGTTTACAACAATTACTTTTCTTCATATAAATTCTGATCTTCAGTGCATTTTTCCCTTAACAGAATGATATAAATGTGATAAGTATGTATCCTATATATCATTTGTAGTTGTACAAGTTCTAGATAATTAACAGAAAGACAAAAATAATGTAAAAATAGAAATACACAGTTACGGTTAAAAGTTTTGTATATATTTATATATACAGTATATTTGAATTTCAGTATATATTTGTCTGAATTTATATTCAAAACGTTTCACATACTTGATCAGCGTAATAAAACTTCAAGTATGTTTTAGCCTTCTAAATGAAGAAACTTTTGCTTGCACCAAAGATAGTTCATAAACTATACAATCACTTTTTGTTGTTAACCTCTCAACTTTAACACTCTCATCCTCAACTCCACAAATGAAAATTATAAGGAGAAATCAATGCGCTAAATATCCTATATTGTACTGTATATTATGCGAAAAACTATACAAATATTTTCTACAGCAGAACATAGACTATAATATCTATCAGCATTAATATATTGTACTTTTCAGTATAAGAAATCAAACGTAATGAAATACAACCTTACTTTGCAATCTTACAGATGTTTCAGGTGATGATTTCTCTTTTCACAGACATCAGGCTTATTGGCTATTGCCCTACCTCTCAAGTTGGCCTGCCGAAGTAAAGAGTTGGTTCTTGCTCTCTCTCTCCACTTTACATAACCAGGTAAATCCAGTTCAACTAGAACTGTTCTAAGCCAATCTTCTTTTGAAGATTTCCACCACTACACCATTCGTGTTCTGTAGTTCTTTGGGCAGCTGACAACAAAGCTATTTTCCTTCAGCGTTGAAGATGTTCCTTTAGTTTGGGAACACGACACACATTCTTCCTTTCCTACTTTCCACTTTTATTTGAATGGTTTGAATGGTTTTCTTAAATATGTACTTATTATTATTATTATTATTATCATTATACTGTATATATAAACTATTAAAACCATCCCAGTTATCCTCAAATAATAAAATTGACTCGAAAATTATATTTTGTTGGTCTTTATTTGTTTATTTGTGCAATTATATGCACAATTCGTCTCCACCATATTTCCTTATGACCAGGTCGTGACTCCCAAATGTCCAAAGCACAGTCATTCTGCCTCTTCTTTCAATCCAAGTTCACAACTACTTGAGATACAGTGCACATACAGATAGTCCGGTTGGTTGTCTTTTAAACACATCTCTCATACGGTAATCGTACGTGTGTCGTATATTCTCACAACATTTTATTAAAAAGGCTGGGCCTACAGTATTTAGTTTTTCGTTACTACATATTTTTAAGCCTCATAGATAGGCTGACAATATTTCCTTGAGACAAAAACGGGACATTGGGATGGCAAAAAAGGGACGGGGGTTATGTAATATTCTGTATTCATGAAAAAGTAAGTACATAAACATATTGAGCTTACAATTATTCTTCAGTGACAGAACCCATACAAAACGGTACTGTCCCGTTCAAAACGGTACGTATGGTCAGCCTACTCATAGAACGAGTTTTTTCTTTGTAAAGGGTAGGGCCTAGTTTTTAAAAAATACAGCTTAGTACCTAGGTGGGTATATTTGATATAAATGATCACTAATTTAGGTCCGACATGGGGTATTTCATAACGTCAGTAAACAAAAAACAAAGACAAAAAAACTCCAGGTAATTCTAAATAAATAATTAAACAGTGAACCACATAATTTAGGAAGAGTCAGGCTAGGGCGGTATTCTTGTTTTAGGTACTTATTTAGTGTTAAAAGCTGCGTTTTATGATAAACTGTGGCCGTTAATTACTTAACGCTATTTTTGCTAAAACTTGACACACACTCCCATATCCCCTTGTAACGTTCCGTAACGCCAGACCAAACACACGATAAGATGTTACTTAACACTTTCAACTTTTTTTTAATTGTTTAAAGTGTTGACAACCCAAATGGTCATAATAGCACAAAGCCAATAATACACTTATTTTAATTTAGAAAATTTATTGATATGCTATTTTGACCATTTGGGTTGTCAACACTGTAAACAGAATTAAAAAAAAGTTTATCCATTGGTCACAGGCACAGGGGGTTCATAAAATAGTCATTGGTTAATAGCATTACGTAATGCCAATGGAACCCACCCATGTAACATTCCGTAACGTGTGGACACACATACACACGTAATTTACATAATTTTTGAACAGCCCCAGACACAAAAAATTAAAGCTTTTAGCGGATTTCTTCAAAAAGAAAGATTACACTGGGCAACACGTATTTTATTGAATGATATCTGACACTTGATTCTAGGTAATTTGGGTGCGCTGAATACGAATTTCAACTCGGTTTGGCTCTATCAGGTCCTGATTCTTGTCGACAGCCTATGTGCCATTTTCCAGATTTTTCAAATTAGGACTAAAAAATTAAGTCATGTATGAAAAACTGATGAGTGGGTAGTTGGGAGGTAACGAAAATGGTTCACTGAGTAGGTCGGTAGTTAATCTAACAATTATTAAATTCGTTTTATGTCAATAACTGGGTGGATGAAACCAATTGGTTGCTCACCAGAGTTATTCTCCACAATAGTATTTATATACTGTGTGAGAAGAGCGTGCTCGGTAATAGATACATTACCGCTCAACCAACCGAGGAATAAACCAAGACAACGCTGGTGGAAAAAGCCCCGCGAAGAGGAGAACAAAGGAGAACGAAAACGAAGAACGGGGTGAGAGGACGCACCAGCAAGTGCGCTCTCGACAATTACACAACCGGAGAAGGGAGAGACTCCAATAACTAAAAGTAAGTGACTAATTGAGTTTTTAACCCAGTAAGTTAATCACAGTAAATTAAGCTGGGTCAGACAAGTTAGGCCTACATTGTGGCCTAAGACCCAGCATCAACTCATAGCTTAACAAAGGTGAAGGTAGATTGCCCTAACCTAATTGGTGAGGAATCCTACTGTGGACCTCAATTTATCTGCCCGCTCTGGACCATTTCCGGAATCTCTAGGCTGACCCCTCTAGGCTAGACTTGATCTACTCTATAGTTAGACTGGAGATATAAGGGGTGGGTTAATTGTGGACCAATTCATACAGAGCATTTTTCGCATTGGTGGCCCGTGTGGGGAGAATTTACAAACCTTAACCTTACTTAACAAAAATCTTGGAAGAAGTTAGCTGCTGATTTAACAAAAGTGCAGAACATTAAAATTCAAAGGTGCTGTGGGTTTAGGGATAAGCCCCAGAGACTTCATGTGTTTGCTGATGCAAGCACACAAGCTTATGGGTGCTGTGCGTATCTTGTAAGCCCTACAGAAAGTCATCTAATTTATGCAAAAGGGAAAGTTGCACCTCTCAAACCTACCCGAACCATACCTCAATTGGAACTATTGGCTGCTACATTAGCCATTAAAACCATTTCATTGCTTAAGGATGCTTACTATGATGTGTACTTAACTCATATCCACGTCTGGCTTGACAGTCAGATTTGTCTTGCCTGGATACGGAATGATAGCATTAATAGTAAGAATATCTTTGTAAGAAATAGGCTAAAAGAAATAGCTGACGCTAATGAAAGCCTACAAGTAAACTTTCACTATGTTCCAACTAAACAGAATCCAGCAGACTTTCTGACCAGAGGTTTATCCTACAAGTTGTTGAAGTCAAACAAAACTTGGTTTATGGGACCTAAGTGGCTCTGTAATACAGACCAATGGCCTGTGGAACAAGTTAACTTGACATTAAATTTAATCTTTTCAAATGAAAAGGTTGAACCAATCACTAATTATGAACAGTATTCTGATTTCAACAAACTTGTCAGGGTTACAGCCTACTGTTTGAGGTTTGCTCACAACTGTTTAACTACAATTAACAAACAGCTAAATAAAAATAATCATAATTATACAGAAGTTGCAACCAAATACTGGATAGGCCATGCACAACAAAAAGAGTACAATAAAGAGTTAGAATTCTTAACTAATGGGAAACAAACAAAAGAACCTGTACCATCAGTAGTTGTGGATCTAAACTTGTTCAGAGATGAGGAAGGCCTTCTAAGGTGTAAAGGGAGATTAGACAAATCAAAACTGTCATACAAAAGCAAACATCCAATGATTTAGCTATTTGACAACATTAATCATCAGAAAAACACACAATGATGTATATCATATGGGGTTACCACTTATTTGGGTTACTCACTCTCCTGGCTGAGATTGAGAACATCATTAACAATAGACCACTCACTTATGTGAGTGACAACATTAATGACCCGGAACCATTAACTCCAAATCATTTGATTCGGGGAGAACAAGTTAGTCTCCTGCCGGACTACAATATAGACTCTTCAGAAGACCCAAACTGGACTCAACGACATAATGAACTCCAGACTAAGTTACAACATTTAACTAGAGTTAAAGCTCATTTCATTAAACAGTGGAAAACTGAGTACTTGATGGGTCTAAGAGAGAGACATAAACAAATGACTAAGAAGGATTTGTCTGACACAATTAAGGTAGGGAAGGATCACTGTTAAAACAGTCCTGAGTGAGTGTGTCACATGTAGGCGTATTCATGCTAGGCCCTATAGGAAACCAAATCCTTCTGCTTTGCCAGAGGAGAGTGTTACTCTCAACAGACCCTTTGAGACTGTAGGCATTGACTATACAGGAGCATTGACTGTAGGGGTGGGTGACACTGAACAAAAAATGTACATTGTACTGTTTACATGTGCTGCCTCACGAGCTGTTTATTTGGATGTTGTGGAGGACCTTACAGCAGAATCTTTTGTTGCTGTCTTTAAGAGATTCTGTGCACGACATTCAGTACCAAAGACAGTTTGGACTGACAATGCTACATATTTCAAAACTGGTGAACAAGTCATCCACGACTTGTTAAGCAATGAAATCACACAATTATATATACAAA
The DNA here is from genome assembly GCA_023014485.1 of Bathynomus jamesi. Lineage (NCBI taxonomy): Eukaryota > Metazoa > Arthropoda > Malacostraca > Isopoda > Cirolanidae > Bathynomus > Bathynomus jamesi. Next base: position 353,871 of record JAJOZX010000375.1, on the reverse strand, counting down.
ATTCAAACATAAAGTGGAAGTATATTCCGGTTGCCTCTCCTTGGTATGGTTCTATCTGGGAGAGGAATATACAAACAGTAAAGAATTGCTTGAAGAAAGCAATTGGCAAAAAACAGATACACTTATTTGGGTTACTCACTCTCCTGGCAGAGATTGAGAACATCATTAACAATAGACCACTCACTTATGTGAGTGACAACATTAATGACCCGGAACCATTAACTCCAAATCATTTGATTCGGGGAGAACAAGTTAGTCTCCTGCCGGACTACAATATAGACTCTTCAGAAGACCCAAACTGGACTCAACGACATAATGAACTCCAGACTAAGTTACAACAGTTAACTAGAGTTAAAGCTCATTTCATTAAACAGTGGAAAACTGAGTACTTGATGGGTCTAAGAGAGAGACATAAACAAATGACTAAGAAGGATTTGTCTGACACAATTAAGGTAGGGGACCTTGTTCTCATACATGACAGTACTCCAAGACAATACTGGCCTCTGGCTAGAGTTTCAGAACTCAGACCAGGGGCAGACGGGGTAACAAGAGTGGTCAAATTAAGGACTTCAACGGGTGACACAACAAGAGACATTTCTCTTTTGTACCCTTTAGAGTCTGGACCCAAAACAATGGACTTTGGAGAACCTTCTCCACTGACAGTAACAACTGGAGACACTGAACTTCCAGTAACTATTCCTTTGACAGTAGGAGTGGTAACGCATCCTACTACAACATTGACAGACACAAGACCTCAGCGACAAACAGCATTAAAGGCGCGACTATTTTTACAACAAAAATAGATGCTGGGGAATTGTAATTTTATCTTCTAACTTCATTTTTTCTTTTCTTATGGTAAAGACCATAGACAGTTTCATCCTATGGATGTATATTTTCTCTTCTAATTTGCTACACCTTCTCCATGAGAAGGTGAGGATAGTACTGTTAATCAGATTAACAGGCATTTACAGTTAAATAGTTAGCTAGTCTACACTCAACATAAAAATTGGTGACAATGACACCAAAATTTTTATCTCCCGGGGCCCCCAGTATATGAAAAACTGATGAGTGGGTAGTTGGGAGGTAACGAAAATGGTTCACTGAGTAGGTAGGTAGTTAATCTAACAATTATTAAATTCCTTTTATTCAATAACTGGATGGATGAAACCAATTGGTTGCTCACCAGAGTTATTCTCCACACTAGTATTATATACTGTGTGAGAAGAGCGTGCTCGGTAATAGATACATTACCGCTCAACCAACCGAGGAATAAACCAAGACAACGCTGGTGGAAAAAGCCCGCGAAGAGGAGAACAAAGGAGAACGAAAACGAAGAACGGGCGAGAGGACGCACCAGCAAGTGCGCTCTCGACAATTACACAACCGGAGAAGGAGAGACTCCAATAACTAAAAGTAAGTGACTAATTGAGTTTTTAACCCAGTAAGTTAATCACAGTAAATTAAGCTGGGTCAGACAAGTTAGGCCTACATTGTGGCCTAAGACCCAGCATCAACTCATAGCTTAACAAAGGTGAAGGTAGATTGCCCTAACCTAATTGGTGAGGAATCCTACTGTGGACCTCAATTTATCTGCCCGCTCTGGACCATTTCCGGAATCTCTAGGCTGACCCCTCTAGGCTAGACTTGATCTACTCTATAGTTAGACTGGAGATATAAGGGGTGGGTTAATTGTGGACCAATTCATACAGAGCATTTTTCGCATCATGTGTTAAATTTTTTTTTCAAGTTTCATGAATACAAGCAGTTCAAACTACAGTAAAATTACATTATAACGATAGAAATGACTTAAAATAAAAAACAAACAGATATGAAGCTTTCACTGTGGCAAAAATTTTCTTTTGTAAGACTTTCTAGCGTATTTGCTTGTGGACCGTCGAAAATTCCCGCCTTGATTTTTTCATAACTTAAACTTGGAAATTTTGAAGTTATGTATTTGAAACACTCGCCGTTCGTATCTAAAGCTTTTACATATTGTTTAATGAGGCCTAGTTTTTATGCAAGGGAGGAAATATGATTTTATCTCTGCTCACTAAAGGTGGATTAATTACGTTTTTTTCTCCGCAGTAAGTGATGTTCGTGCTGGCAGATGTTTGAAATAATGTTCTTCCTTGGCTCTGCTGTCCCATAAGCAAAGGAAGCAGGGATATTTAGTATACCCTCCTTGTTGTCCTAGCAGAAAATTAACCATTTTTAAGTCACACATATGATCCACTCGTGCTCCCTATATTTGATAAGATTTAAAACCTTTTCTATATGTTCATACTTTTCTTTTAATTTTGTTGAGTGCCCAATCGTATCGAGCCGTATAGATTGCCATTATGCAACAACACACACTTAAGACTTCTTTTCGAACTGTCTAAAAACAAGCGCCAATCATTTGCATCGTAAGACTCAACCCCCATCTTCTTTAACAAACCAACTATGTCGCAGCAATATACTAAACTATCCTCTGTTCTAAATATTTAACAAGTTCTTCTTCTCTTTTTCTGTAAAATGAAATGTATGTGTTTGAAGTAAGCAAGTTTTTCTCTTTAAGTCTTGAAACTAAAATTTCCGCAGCCTTTTTTTGGCAAATTTAGATCCCTTACAAGATCATTCAACTCGGCCTGGTTAAACTTTTGCGGATCGTTTTGACTTTCAAATACGCTGGGGTCAAAATCGGTGTCTGACTCCTCAAAGTGCATAACAATATTTTCAGGAACATCTTCAACTAATTCTTGAGTTGGCAGACCCTTAAATTTTGGAATGGGGATCTCATTTGAATGTAGCACAGGTCGTATCGCGGTGTCGAATTTGGGTACTCGATACAATGTTTATTTTTCTTAGTGAAGCCCGAAGTCTTGACAAAGCAAAGGTAGCAATCGGTCTCGTGGTTAGTAGGCTCTCGCCACACCTGATATGGAAAAAAAATTGTAAAGCGTTAACAAAAGCGACGAGAGACTTGTTTTTATGAATTTTATCAAAGTTATCACCCAAACATTTAACATTTCTATGTGTTTCAACCTTATGCAATATTTGAGATTCTTATAAACATTTTCTGTAAATTTTTGTTTATGTACCTAAGTTACAATTACATTTAGGTAAGTTACAGTATACTAGTGATTAAATTACGTAGTTTTATGAAATCATAAACTTACCATCGGAACTCCAAAAGGTATTTTTGAATCCGAACCCTTCGTCCAATGTCGCAGTCTTTCAATGCATATAGTGCAGGCTTTATGTGGAGCCACGATTTATCTTGGTCCCCCAGTTTTATGCCAAATAAGCTAAGTAAGCTCTTTTACGAAGTCAGTTATATTTGCTCGTTGATGTGGAAGTGTAAAATTTCCACATATACAGGGTGAGTCAAAAGTAGCGCCCGATTTCTGTCAGTTGATTGTTGTTTGCCATTTGTATTACAGTGTACAAGAAGGTAGAAATAAATGAATGACATGTTTATCTAACCATTTATTCGGGGGAAATTATTACGGAACTGTACCAAGCTGTTTTACTTGCAATTTTCAAAGTGCCCTCCCTCGTGATCGATGCACAATTGCAGCCGAGCAGGCACAGAGTGGGCACACACGCCTGCGAGTTCGATATCAATTTCCTCAAACTTTGCAGTGATTTGAGCCTTCAATTCCTGAATGGTACGAGGCTTTTCACGATAAACAAGATCTTTCATGAGCCCCCAAAGAAAGAAATCTGGAGGTGTAAGGTCTGGGGAGCGTGCCGGCCACTCGATCGGACCGCGGCGGCCGATCCACTTTCCGGGAAAGTTTTCATCAAGCCACTGACGAACATGACGTCCATAATGAGGTGGAGCTCCATCTTGCTGGAAATAACAGTCCTGATCTTGTACCCTGGGCCAAAAGAAGGTTTGCAGCATATCCAGGTAAATTTCTGCAGTGACAGATCCCTCAAAGAAAAAGGGTCCAATTATCCTAATGGAGATATGGCTGCCCAAACTGTCACGCCAGGTAAATTTACCTCCTTCTCAACTGTCACTCTTGGGTTCTCCGCAGCCCAGTAGACACAATTGTGTCTGTTAATTGTGCCGTTAAGCTTAAAACATGCCTCATCTGACCACCAGATGTTGTCTAGCATTGTGTCCTCTTCGTCAAGTTTAGCTAAGAACTCTTCGCAAATTGAAGACGGCGGTCGTCATCTCCATCATGAAGGGCATGCAGTAAGCGTGGAATGTAAGGTTTCCATTTTTTCTGGTGAAGGATACGGATAACACTTGATTGGCTCACTTCCAACTCTGCAGATAAACTGCGAGTTGACTTTTGCCGACTTTGTTCCAGTCTCCTGATGGCTTCTTCAGCCTTAGCTACATTCGTTGCCGTTTTCGGACGACCGGACTTCTTTGCAGTGGCTACCGACCCTGTTCCTTCAATTTCTCGACAATCAATCGTATGTTTCTTCCCTGGGGTGGGTTAATATCGAATTCCTGTGCCAACGCGTGCCGCCATCGTTGGTTGTTTCATTACATTTGTAGTAATGTTTCACGACTGCAATGCGTTGATTCATTGAAGGTAATTCTGGTTCATTTGGTGCAAATTCAGTAACTTTCCAAACTCTCGGCAATAACCTGCAAAACAAAAACAAAATAAATAAACTAAGAAATTAATAATCTGCAAGACAATTATTAACAACATGACTTCCCAGAAAGAATCTGACTGCGAAAAAAACAGAAATCGGGCTCACTTTTGACTCACCCTGTATAACAGAAGGAATCAGGGTTGTTTTTGCATTTGAACTTTCTAGTGCTTGATGACATATTGCTTGATTGTTCTGCCAATTTGTAAAGGTATTTAAAGCCCTTAATTCATATAAATTTAAGAAAATCTGAATATAAACACAAAAATTAGTTTAAATAGGTACTTATTATGAAATAGGTACTTACAATCTATGAAATTAAACTAGAAACACGGATGAGTAGGTACAATATAAATTACGTCTAATTAAATCAACTATATTAAATCACGATGACAAAATTACTCACTAAATCATATGCCAATTCAAAATTATGTTAATGCCCAAACTTAATTAACTAACTCAACTGACTGACTGACTGACTGACTGATTGAATTGACTGATTAACTCTGGAAACGAGTCGCTTTTATATATTTTAGTTGTCCCTCTAGAATACTCTACAGAGAACAGGAACGCTCGAGAAAATTTTAGAATTCTATGATATTTTTAGCTTAATTTACTAATATTAAAATGGGTTAAAAATGACAAAATTAAAAATATTTTTAGGGTGTTACATATAAAAATATACATAATACAACAATACCATAACAATAGGTACAAATACCTAGATAAAAACCTAGTTGCATAATGTGTAACTGCAAAAAGACTTAGCGAGTATTGAGAAAAAAACCTTTTTATGAATACGACGAAAGAGGAGGGGTGTTGAGCAAAATCAGGACCTGATAGAGCAAAACCGAGTAAAAATTCGTGCTCAGCGCACCCAAATTACCTAGAACTAACTGTCAAATCTAATTCAATAGACAAAAATTTGAAATTTGTTCCCCAGTGTTATCTTCCATTTCGAGCTTCTCATGGTTTGATCGGCGAGGGCGCCGCCCGGTGGTGCTGAGACTCCAGAGTCGTGGGTTCAAACCAAGGGCGGATCTAGGGTGGGGGGGTCGGCGACGTCTGGACCCCCTTCTCAATTTCTTGCAAGTGCCCTATTTGAATGATGTGTATGCTCTGAAAACAAATTTTGTTTTTGTAAATAGATTGCGAAAAATGCTCTGTATGAATTGGTCCACAATTAACCCACCCCTTATATCTCCAGTCTAACTATAGAGTAGATCAAGTCTAGCCTAGAGGGGTCAGCCTAGAGATTCCGGAAATGGTCCAGAGCGGGCAGATAAATTGAGGTCCACAGTAGGATTCCTCACAAGAATTAGGTTAGGGCAATCTACCTTCACCTTTGTTAAGCTATGAGTTGATGCTGGGTCTTAGGCCACAATGTAGGCCTAACTTGTCTGACCCAGCTTAATTTAATGAGATTAACTTTGGTGTAAAAACTCAATTAGTCACTTACTTTTTTATATCGGAGTGTCTCCCTTCTCCGGTTATGTTTTCGAGAGCGCACTTTGCTGGTACGTCCTCTCGCCCCGTTCTTCGTTTTCGTTCTCCTTTGTTCTCCTCTTCGCGGGGCTTCTCGTACCAGCGTTGTCTTGGTTTATTCCTCGGTTGGTTGAGCGGTAATGTATCCTTATTACCGAGCACGCTCCTCCCACACAGTATATAAATACTAGTGTGGAGAATAACTCTGGTGAGCAACCAATTGGTTTCATCCACCCAGTTATTGACATAAAAGGAATTTAATGATTGTTAGATTAACTACCTACCTACTCAGTGAACCATTTTCGTTACCTCCCAACTACCCACTCATCAGTTTTCCATATACTGGGGGCCCCGGGAGATAAAAATTTTGGTGTCATTGTCACCAATTTTTGTCTGAGTGTAGACTAGCTAACTATTTAACTGTAAATGCCTGTTAATCTGATTAACAGTGCCTATCCTCACCTTCTCATGGAGAAGGTGTAGCATTTAATTAGAAGAGAAAATATACATCCATAGGATGAAACTGTCTATGGTCTTTACCATAAGAAAAGAAAAATGAAAGTTAGAAGATAAAATTACAATTCCCCAGCATCTATTTTTTGTTGTAAAAATAGTCGCGCCTTTAATGCTGTTTGTCGCTGAGGTCTTGTGTCTGTCAATGTTGTAGTAGGATGCGTTACCACTCCTACTGTCAAAGGAATAGTTACTGGAAGTTCAGTGTCTCCAGTTGTTACTGTCAGTGGAGAAGGTTCTCCAAAGTCCATTGTTTTGGGTCCAGACTCTAAAGGGTACAAAAGAGAAATGTCTCTTGTTGTGTCACCCGTTGAAGTCCTTAATTTGACCACTCTTGTTACCCCGTCTGCCCCTGGTCTGAGTTCTGAAACTCTAGCCAGAGGCCAGTATTGTCTTGGAGTACTGTCATGTATGAGAACAAGGTCCCCTACCTTAATTGTGTCAGACCAATCCTTCTTAGTCATTTGTTTATGTCTCTCCCTTAGACCCATCAAGTACTCAGTTTTCCACTGTTTTATGAAATGAGCTTTAACTCTAGTTAAATGTTGTAACTTAGTCTGGAGCTCATCATGTCGTTGAGTCCAGTTTGGGTCTTCTGAAGAGTCTATATTGTAGTCCGGCAGGAGACTAACTTGTTCTCCCCGAATCAAATGATTTGGAGTTAATGGTTCTGGGTCATTAATGTTGTCACTCACATAAGTGAGTGGCCTATTGTTAATGATGTTCTCAATCTCAGCCAGGAGAGTGAGTAACCCAAATAAGTGTATCTGTTTTTTGCCAATTGCTTTCTTCAAGCAATTCTTTACTGTTTGTATATTCCTCTCCCAGATAGAACCATACCAAGGAGAGGCAACCGGAATATACTTCCACTTTATGTTTGATTTTGTATATATAATTGTGTGATTTCATTGCTTAACAAGTCGTGGATGACTTGTTCACCAGCTTTGAAATATGTAGCATTGTCAGTCCAAACTGTCTTGGGTACTGAATGTCGTGCACAGAATCTCTTAAAGACAGCAACAAAAGATTCTGCTGTTAGGTCCTCCACAACATCCAAATAAACAGCTCGTGAGGCTGCACATGTAAACAGTACAATGTACATTTTTTGTTCAGTGTCACCCACCCCTACAGTCAATGCTCCTGTATAGTCAATGCCTACAGTCTCAAAGGGTCTGTTGAGAGTAACTCTCTCTCTCTCTGGCAAAGCAGGAGGATTTGGTTTCCTATAGGGCCTAGCATGAATACGCCTACATGTACACACTCACTCAGGACTGTTTTAACAGTGATCCTTCCCTTGGGTATCCAATAAGTTTTTCTTAATGTAGTTAGTGTCTGTGGTACCCCCATATGATATACATCATTGTGTATTTTTCTGATGATTAATGTTGTCAAATAGCTAAATCTAGGTAAAAGGATTGGATTTTTGCTTTTGTATGACAGTTTTGATTTGTCTAATCTCCCTTTACACCTTAGAAGGCCTTCCTCATCTCTGAACAAGTTTAGATCCACAACTACTGATGGTACAGGTTCTTTTGTTTGTTTCCCATTTGTTAAGAATTCTAACTCTTTATTGTACTCTTTTTGTTGTGCCTGGCCTATCCAATTGGGTTGCAACTTCTGTATAATTATGATTGTTTTTATTTAGCTGTTTGTTAATTGTAGCTAAACAGTTGTGAGCAAACCTCAAACAGTAGGCTGTCACCCTGACAAGTTTGTTGAAATCAGAATACTTTCATAATTAGTGATTGGTTCAACCTTTTCATTTGAAAAGATTAAATTTAATGTCAAGTTAACTTGTTCCACAGGCCATTGGTCTGTATCACAGAGCCACTTTGGTCCCATAAACCAAGTTTTGTTTGACTTCAACAACTTGTAGGATAAACCTCTGGTCAGAAAGTCTGCTGGATTCTGTTTAGTTGGAACATAGTGAAAGTTTACTTGTAGGCTTTCATTAGCGTCAGCTATTTCTTTTAGCCTATTTCTTACAAAGATATTCTTACTATTAATGCTATCATTCCGTATCCAGGCAAGACAAATCTGACTGTCAAGCCAGACGTGGATATGACTTATGCACGTCATAGTAAGCATCCTTAAGCAATGAAATGGTTTTAATGGCTAATGTAGCAGCCAATAGTTCCAATTGAGGTATGGTTCGAATAGGTTTGAGAGGTGCTACTTTCCCTTTTGCATAAATTAGATGACTTTCTGTAGGGCTTACAAGATACGCACAGCACCCATAAGCTTGTGTGCTTGCATCAGCAAACACATGAAGTCTCTGGGGCTTATCCCTAAACCCACAGCACCTTTGAATTTTAATGTTCTGCACTTTTGTTAAATCAGTAGCTAACTTCTTCCAAGATTTTTGATTTTCATTTGTTATTGGATCATCCCACCCAACATTTGTCCTCCAAATTTCTTGGAGGAGAATCTTTGATTTTATTGTTGAAGGCAGGAATAGACCCATAGGATCAAAAATTTTGGAAGCCTCTGATAATATTTGTCTTTTAGTATTTGCTTCCTCATCAAGTTTAAAACCTTTAGTACAGATTGAATCATGACTGTTAGAAGTTGCATCCAAATACCAGTTCATACCTAAAGTTTTAACTCTGTCTGATGGCTCAGTAAGACCATTATTATCTTTAAAATCTTTTTGTTTAAATCCTCATCATTTGAAATCCACTCTCTAAGTTCAAAGTTACCTTGTTGCATAATGTTTTGAGAGTGTTCATAGACTTCAGATAATTCAGATTTTGTTGTCGTTGAGCCTATTAGATTGTCTACGTAAAAATGTTCCTTAAGGAAGTTCAATGTTAGAGAGTTATTAAACTGGTTTAAATGATGTCTAATTGTCAATGCTAATAGGCTAGGTGAGCAATTGGCTCCAAACAACACAACATTAAATCTATAGGTTATGAACCCTTTATTCAAATCAAATGGATCCTTGAACCATAAGAACCTTAGTTGGTTCTTATCATATTCATTTTTAAGATTTATTCTCAAAAATGCCTTTGAAATGTCACTTTGTACAGCATATTTGTCTAACCTGAACCTCAGTAAGATCTTCACAAGGTCAGAAATGAGATTAGGACCCTCAATCAAGCAATCATTCAAACTGTGTTTATCACTGTCTTTGAGGCTACAGTTATATACTACTCTGAGTTTTGTTGTTGGGGCATCTTGTCGATAAACCCCCCTGTGGGTTAAATAATGACAACCATCTTTTTTAAAAGGGTTATTTGTTACTTCTTCAATGAAGCCTTTCTGTAGCTGTTCTTTGAAGACATCACTGTACTTTACAATATTATTATCTTGTCTGAGTTTTTTCATTACTTTATATAAATGTCCTTTAGCTACTTTGAGATTGTCTCTTAAAGTTGGACAATTTATTTTCCAAGGTAACTCAACAAAATAACTATTGTCTTTGCACTGAATGGTGTCTTCAAATCTTTCTACCATTAACTGATCTTCTGAAGTTTGATTTGTGTCATATATACCCACAGATTCTAGCAACCATAAAGTTTGAATTGCCTCATCCAAAGTTTCATTTGATAATGATGAATTAATGTTCTCAGTTGAGATAATATTATTCAAAGTGTTGCTATTCTTACAGGTGTTATGTAGGACTGAGTTGAGGCACATAGTATTTGTTGGTCATGAACTGTTTTGGTTTAGGTCTAGGTTGTAGTCTGATAGGTCACCCAAAGGGGCTATCCCTGATGGAGTCTGAATAGCTATACCATTACCTATCTCTACTATGCCCTTATGAATAAGATTAATATAATCTGCCCCTATTAGCATTTCAATGTTAGCTACTGTGTTGTTAGTGATATGTCTATCAGCTATTTTGTAGTGTTTTCCCAAATGATTTATGGTTTGTTCTAGTTTGGGTATAACCAGTTTGTTTTGTCCTACTTTAGAAATAATAACTGCTTCAATTTTCTTGAATTTACTTCCTAAATGTAGTTCCAGGTCAATTGTCTTATAGCTATTTTTGTCCGAGTTATCCTTAACAAAGGATGCAATATTGAGATTTTGTTCATTCGGGTTTGGTGTCAAACCCAATTTATTAACTACATTTTTTGAAACAAATGTTTGTTGAGAACAACAGTCTATAAGACATCTCACTGGAGTGGTACTACCCTCACTATTCACTAAGTCCAAAGTAATAGTTGGTAAAAGAATCTGTGTTTCTTGTTACATTGTTTGAACAAGCAGAATGTCCCATGAAAGTGGCATTTTCTTGATTACCTTTGTTTGGGGGAGGTATCTTTTGAGTTTGAGTACTATTGTTTGGACACTTTGGTGAATCACACATTGATGAGACATGTCGTAAACTTTTACAAAACTTACACTTGAATCTTAACCTAGATTTACAGTCTTTCTTATAATGTCCCTGGCCAGTACACTTTTTACACAGGTTCAACTGTTCACATCTTTTAACCCTTTGGTTAAAATCTGAATATTTGTCACACCCAGTACTACTGTGTTCATTACTTGCACAAAATTTGCAATATGGTATAAGTTTAGGCAGCAGTTACATTAAAGTTCTGTAATGTAGGTGTTCGTGTTTTATAGTTGGTCACATTTGATTCTACAGTATCAAGTTTTGTCTGTTTGGCTGTAGCTAGTTGGTCTCTGGGAACAGTCTTTGGTTTATCCAGTCTGGGTCTTATTTTGTATTGTTTGGTCTCTGGCCAAGGGAGGCCATAAGACCCTTGTAATAGTTTTCCTTATGGCCAAGGTAGGCCATAAGACCCTTGTAATAGTTTTCCCTATGGCCAAGGTAGGCCATAAGACAATGTTTAGCCCATGGCCAAGGTAGGCCATAAGACATTTAATGTTTGGCCCATGGCCACAATAAGCCACAAGACCAAGGTTCAATTGTTTTGGCCCATGGCTGAGGTAGGCCATAAGACCTTTATTGTTTGGCCCATGGCCAAGGTAGGCCACAAGACCAAGGCTCATTGTTTGGCCCATGGCCAAGGTAGGCCACAAGACCAAGGCTCATTGTTTGGCCCATGGCCAAGGTAGGCCACAAGACCAAGGCTCATTGTTTGGCCCATGGCCAAGGTAGGCCACAAGACCAAGGCTCATTGTTTGGCCCATGGCCAAGATAGGCCATAAGACCCTCATTGAGTAACCCATGCAATCCTTGCTTATGTTCAGATAGGTTGAGTGTATTTGTGGCACATGTAAAGAGTACAGTGTATATATACATATATATACACACAGATTGCAAGGAATGCATGTGCCTGTTGAAAAAATCTGTTGAGTGATTCTTCCTTAAAAGAAGAATTGGATGCTTGGAGTTGTATGCATTTTAAATGCTTGTTCACTAATGTTGTTTAACTGGGGATCGTAATGAAATATAGGACAAGAAGAAATTACCAGAGAAGAGAGAGCACAGACAAAAGAGTCAAGTTTAAATTTGGTTTAATCCCCCCCAAGTACTTATGTCACTCAGGTCTAAGCTTATAAGAGAATGAGACTCCTTTAATGTAAATGTTTCCTAGTTAGGCCCTAGGTTGTAGACCTAATTAGGCTTGATTAGCTTAGGCTTAGGCTAGACTTAGGCTATTTAGCCTAATTCTGCAATTTTTTGTTAAGTAAGGTTAAGGTTTGTAAATTCCCCACACACGGACCACCAATGCGAAAAATGCTCTGTATGAATTGGTCCACAATTAACCCACCCCTTATATCTCCAGTCTAACTATAGAGTAGATCAAGTCTAGCCTAGAGGGGTCAGCCTAGAGATTCCGGAAATGGTCCAGAGCGGGCAGATAAATTGAGGTCCACAGTAGGATTCCTCACAAGAATTAGGTTAGGGCAATCTACCTTCACCTTTGTTAAGCTATGAGTTGATGCTGGGTCTTAGGCCACAATGTAGGCCTAACTTGTCTGACCCAGCTTAATTTAATGAGATTAACTTTGGTGTAAAAACTCAATTAGTCACTTACTTTTTGTTATCGGAGTGTCTCCCTTCTCCGGTTATGTTTTCGAGAGCGCACTTTGCTGGTACGTCCTCTCGCCCCGTTCTTCGTTTTCGTTCTCTCTTTGTTCTCCTCTTCGCGGGGCTTCTCGTACCAGCGTTGTCTTGGTTTATTCCTCGGTTGGTTGAGCGGTAATGTATCCTTATTACCGAGCACGCTCCTCCCACACAGTATATAAATACTAGTGTGGAGAATAACTCTGGTGAGCAACCAATTGGTTTCATCCACCCAGTTATTGACATAAAAGGAATTTAATGATTGTTAGATTAACTACCTACCTACTCAGTGAACCATTTTCGTTACCTCCCAACTACCCACTCATCAGTTTTCCATATAGATCATGGTTATTTTATTTTATTCAAATTCTATTTTGAGTCTTTATCCGTATACATTGTACTTCCAAATTTGTTGTAATGGGTTTCATAGGTGTCCTTAGTACTTACTGGTGCAGCCCTATCACTATTTTTATCTTCATCTTATCCTGACAGTTCTTTTAATTGGCAAGACATTTGTAATTGTTTGACAAATTTTTTGTGGTAACTGTTGTACCCAAATTAGGTTTTTATTTTGTATCATATTTGACTGAGACCACTGCCAGCCTTTGGGCAAAGCAAGCAAAGCGGCTGCTTTGGGCCCCGCAAATATATGAGTACAGTATAAAAAAATATTTTGGTTTTGAGTGGTAAATTAAATACGGCTTGTCATAATAACTCTTCATATACAGTAGTATTCATATACAATAGTATTCCGTGTTAATTATATATTTTGTTATATTTCAGATATCGACTGACAGTGATGCCTCCAAAGAGATTGCGAGATACTGCTCGGAAATATCTCAGCGGTCACCAGAAGAGACAGCGTGAAGCGAAGCGGAAATCAGAACTTGAGCGTATGTATGGGTCATTTGAAAAATTTCTAGAGAAACGCGATCCACAGGCTGAAACTGAACAAGATGTGCCTGCGCCGTCACATGCATCATCATCAGCTTTGAAAGATGAAAGTGAACTAGATGTATCTGCGCCGTCACATGCGTCATCACCAGCTTTGATAGATGAAAGTGATATCCAGAGGGAAGAAGAACCCATGGATCAGACTCCAATTCTGCAAAATCAGCCTCTGGATGCACTCAAAGATCCAGGTCAATGGCCGGAAACTGTGAGCACAAAAGTCAGAGATTTACTAGTGAGTAAAGGCCCACCACAGTGTGAGGAAGACTATAACTTTCCCAGAGATGACAATGGCCGCAAGTTTTCAAAAAGTCATTACAAGAGAAGGATGGAAAATGGAGAAGTTGGTATACGGAAATGGCTGATTTATTCAATCTCTAAGAATCGGATATTTTGTTTCTGTTGCAAGTTATTTGGAAACTCCAACAATGCCTTGGGGTGTGAAGGATTCTGTGACTGGGTGAATACTAATTCCAGACTGTCTGAGCACGAAAGATCACAGGGCCATCTAAAGGCGACTCTCCAATGAATGGAACTCGAACAATGTTTGATCAAAAGTTGCACTGTGGATCAACTCAATCAGGAACGAATCAATACGGAGAAGCTTAGGTGGAAAAATGTGTTTGGGCGCCTCCTTGCCATTGTACAGTACCTCGCTGAACACAACATGGCATTCCGAGGATCAGTAGATACAATCTTCAGATGGAATAATGGCAACTTCCTTGGACTGGTTGAGCTTATCTCAAGATTTGATCCCGTCATGCAAGACCATCTTAGAAGAATAGTCATTAACGAAATTCATGATCATTATGGGAAAACGAATCCAGAATGAACTCATCTCGCTTATGGGCAACAAAGTTCGAGCAACCATTGTACACAGAATTAAAATGGCAAAGTATTTCTCTGTGATCCTTGATTGCACACCCGACTTTAGTCACAAGGAGCAGATGTCCCTTACTTTGCGATATGTCTCTGATGGATCATCAGGTATTGAAAGTGGAATTTTTGAACACTTCATCAAGTTCATTGAGGTGAAGGAGACCACAGGAAAAAACCTACTAGAGGTATTGATGAGAGAACTTCACGAACTTGGACTGAAAATGAGTGATATTCGTGGACAAGGATACGATAATGGTGCAAACATGAAGGGATACTCATCAGGCGTTCAAGCGCGACTTCTGGAAATAAATTCAAGAGCATTCTTCACTCCATGCGCATGCCACAACTACAATTTGTTACTTGGGGACATGGCAAGCCATCTAATTTTTCGGGGTTATTCAACGCCTGTATGTCTTCTTCTCAGCCTCAACCCATCGATGGTCAGTCTTCTGCAAGTATGTGAAAGTTCTCAGTGAAGCCCTTGATTGAGACAAGATGGGAATGCCGTGTGCAAAGTGTCAAAGCTGTACGATATCAACAGGGCCGGACTTTCACCTGCTGAGGCCCTAAGCTATATGAAATTTGAGGCCCTTCTCTAAAAAAATTCGGGTAAAAAAATTTAAAATAATGTCATTATTACTATAATTATTATTTTTTATATTAATGTTAATGATAAAGAAAAAATAATATATATATATATAATTTTTGATGAATTAGTGTTAAAGAATAAAAACTAATGATAAAATAAAAATATATTTAAAAAAATGAGGCCCCCGAGGGTGTGTGGCCCTAAGCTATAGCTTATTTAGCTTATAGGTAAGTCCAGCACTGGATATCAAGCTGTCGAGATCTATGATGCACTTGTCGAAATTACTGAAAAAGCAAAGAATCCTCAAGGAAGAAGCGAAGCAGAATCACTTTGCAAAGAGATAAAGAATTTTAAATTCATTGTTGCTGTCATATTCTGGTATGACCTCCTCTTTCAAGTCAACTACGTGAGTAAAGATCTTCAGAGTAATTCAAAGCATCTGGCAAGTGCCATCGAGAGTTTGGAAAGAACATGTAAGTGGATGAAAGAATATCGGGAGAGTGGATTTCAAAGTGCTGTAACAGATGCCAAAGAGATTGCAGAGCAGCTTGAAATCGAGCCAGAATTCAAGACAACACAGGTCAGACAAAAAAAGATGTTTTCCTATGAAGGTCAAGACCAGCCAATTGAAGATGCTGAAGAAAAATTTAAAATTTCTGTGTTTAACTCAATTCTAGACTGCCATATCCTCCCTGGAACGACGATTCGAACAACTGAGAGAACATCACTCAAAGTTTGGCTTCATGTACATGTTCACAAAGATCTCCAAGACAGACCTACGTAAGCACAGCAAAGATCTCGAACTTGAACTGACTGATGGAGAAGACCGCGACATTGATGGATTCATGCTTGCTGAGTAAATGGAAGCCTTGAAAACAATTCTTCCAGAAGATACACAAAGTGATCCACTGAAGATATTGGGCTTCATCATTCTGAACAATCGTTCTGTGGATTTCCCGAATTTCACGTTATTATTCCAGTTACTGTTGCATATAAGGAAAAAAGTTTCTCAAAGTTGAAATTAATAAAAACGTATTTACGGTCGACGATGCTGCAGGATCGACTCAGTAATTTGGCGATCCTCTCCATTGAAAACGACATTGCGAGAAACTAACTATACAGACCTCATTGCCGAATTTGCCACTATGAAAGCCAGAAAGGTTTCCTTGTGATCACATCCAAAATAAATAATATTTGTTGTTGAATCATTGTTCTTGTCTTTCAGTAAGCTTGCACCCACTATGGGTGGGTAACTTTAACCTTAGGGCCCCACTTTAAAAATCTCGAATTGGGCCTCGCATTTGCTAGGGCCGGCCCTGACTGAGACTAATCTAATAAAACAATATAATAAATTTTACACTCGCTCATTGGTGGTCTGTTTTAAGAAAAAAATTGTAGTATTGTGCCATTTTTTTTTGGACCCCCCTTACTGAAATGCCTAGATCCGCCCTTACAAACCCCAGTGCTGCCTAGAGCTGGCGGTTATCTTTGCTATATCTTACATCACGACAAAGCGGCGGGCCGGTCAACCCCCAACCCCCTTTAATTGACTCGAGCTAAGGGACCCACCCCAGGCTCGAGCTCTTACCTCCCATTTCCTTGGGGGGATATGGGACATGGATGTTAATTTGTTTTTTACCTTCCATTTTCTCAGTTCATTCCATAAGTTTTGAGATATCTTACACCACTTAAACAACAATACAAAAGGAAGAATGTGTCGTGTTCCCAAATTAAAGGCTAGACAGGGAACATCCTCAACCCTGAATGAAAATAATTTTGTTGTAAAAGGACCAAGACTGTTCAACCAGCTGCCCAAGGAACTAAGGAACACGAGTGGTGTCGCGGAGGATATTTTCAAGACTAGACTAGACGCCTGGCTCAGAACAATTCCAGATGAGCATGGCGTGCCGGGCTTTGTAAAGTGGAGAGAGCACGAAACCACTTCTTCTTCACCAGGCAAACTAAAGAGGAAGGGCAACAAGCTTGACCTTGTGAAATGAAGAATCATCGCACGTAACATTTGAAAGGTTGAAAGGTGTGCGCGTATGTGCGTGTGTGTATAACCTTAGTTTTGCTTCCGCCCGAAATGTTCATTCTGACGAAGGTCAAGCTTGTCATTCCACTTTAGACCTACAGTTTAACGTGGAATCCGAATCACGCCCCACCAGCAGCCCAGTGTCCTGACCACTAGGCTACCCAGGATACCCATTTATCTCCGAATCAATTTTTTTGGTGTGGAAGGATGAACAGCTGGATTTTGCTGCGCTGCGCCTGCCGTCACCGGGTCTCGATCCCGGGGTCGATGTAGATTCGTAGTTAGCAACGTTAACCACTACACCACAGAGGTGCGCATATATATATATATATATATATATATATAAAAGCTATACCTAAGGGACCATACATCAGATGCTGTAGACATCGTTAAGCATTTCCTCGGTGGTTTAAATGTATGACAAGTTGTGTTAACTATTGAAAAATTTATTATTTAGCTTGAGAGAGATTATTTTGATTTAGGTGTAGTATTAAGGTTAAGTTTACTTTAAATAGACTCGGTAATTATAGAAATAATAATGGCCTATTTAGACACTGTCAACACAGCTACAGACTTTTTCACTGTAGGTTGCAGTGGTTTTCAGGTTAAATTTGGTCAGCAGCCAGACTACTAACTATGGTGAAGCTAAATTCATCAAAATTAATTTAGACTTACCAAAAATGAAGTTGCCAGTTGAACGTTACCCTTTCAGTTTCTAACTGATTCATAAGTTTCATTTAGTTTCCAGGTTTTTAATTTTCGTTGTTAAGTTTTAGGTTATTTATTTGTAGGGGCTATTTCCCAGACCTAGGTTTTGCAGGTTAAGTTAGGCTAGGGCTGGATTGCCCTTAAGTTTTTGGTTTTAAAGGTTTAAGGTTTAGAAGGTTTTATTTAAGTTAAGTTAGGGCTATATTGCCTTTAGGTTTTAATAGGGGCTATAACAGCCATTTAATTATTGAGTTAGGGCCGTTGTAGCCCGGTTCGAGTTTCGTCTAGGTACCTAGTTTTTCTCTTACCTTAGTTATTTTCTTTAACTTACTTGCACCTAGTTCTGATAGGCCTCTATTTAGTTAAACATGGGTTTTGATTAATTGCAGTGGTTATTAATTAAGGATACGGTTTAATTAAAGGTTGTTAGGTTTGAAGGTTGACTCAGTTTCCCGGTTTGGGTAACCACGAGCATTTTAATTTTTTTGAGAAAAAAAGGGCCCGCTTCATGCGGTCAAAAATTTTCAAGACTGGCCAAAGCTCCGTTTGTCTTTGTCCCAGAAACTTTTTTTTTTCCTTCTTTTTGTTAATTAGGGAAACCCAACTTCACTAGTTGGTTAGAAACGAGGGTTTTTATTTTTATTTATTTTGTTTATATTTTATTTGGAAATATATGCGGTTATTTCTAACCACTTTTTTCAACATTAACTTTTGTCCCGTAATATACTGGCTAGCGCCCTGACTTTCTACTCAAAGGGTTGTCGGGGTCGAGCCCTTGTTAGGGCGATTTTTTCATACACACACACACACATATATATATATATATATAAAAGCCTGTTAACAGTAGGCTCTATAATCTTGTAATTATTATATTAAATATGTACTGTAGATTGCTTATGGATCACTATTTGATATTTCGATCAAAACACGTAAATGTCATTAATAAAGATTAATAAACTTCATGGTTTTTAGTTTTATTGACAAACAAATAGTTATAAATGTTGCAATGTTTGATTAATTGTGCAGTAAAAAAAATGCATGATTTATTGGTTAACGTTGATGACAAGAGGATAAATTGCATATCATCTTATTAAATGAATTAAAGAATGTGCACAAAATGAAATTTGTTTTTTTACAGTTCAAAGGGAGAATGACAAAATATGCCCAGGAGAAGGGCTTGTTACAATGGTTGTTACATGCTGGAGGCCAGCGTGTAACTGACTTTGAATTTCTCGATTCGAGGTGCCACGTATGGCTCCTCCAATATGGTCTCTGATTAAAAACAATAAAGGCCTTATTTGAGGTAGAGAGGCAATCAAAAGGAACTTCGAGAACAAAAGGTTTCTCGTACGAGCATAAAAACGAGTGAATGACTGTAGGTGTATGCCTGTAGTTGTTGTTGCGGGAATGCTGAAGGTATCGCTGAAGAAATGCCTGAAACGTGTCAATTAGCGAAAATGACACCATTAGGATTCGAACTAGCACCTCTTGAGTAGAAGGTGAGGGCACTACCATCAGGTAAAAGTTGGTACAATCTGGTGAATATTTCAACACCCGAGGGAACACACCGCTTTCGCGTCTAGTAGTAGTTGTACGCGAAAGCGTTGTGTTCCCTCAGGGGATGAAATACTCTCGATTGTAATAACCTGCCTTGTCGTAGCGTGGTGATAGCGCTCTTACTTACAGGTTCGAATCCTGGTTAGGGCATATTTGCATCATTCAAACTCGTGCATAATTGTGCATATATATATATAATAATATATATATATATATATATATATACAGTGGTGGGCACCGTTAACCAAAAAGTTAACTTCGTTAACCGCTAATCCGTTAACCAAAAAGTTAACTTCGTTAACCGTTAATCCGTTAAACATGTAACGGAAGTTAACGATAAACCGTTAACGTTAACTTTTATTATAAAAAAAATGAAAAACACAATATATATAATTTAATTTTCCCTCTTCTTCTCGTTCTCCATTTTGTCCATGAGATGCATGTTGCCCTTCATGAAAATTAGCATATCAAAGTTTTCATCAGACAGGGATGATCTCTTGGCCCTCAGGATGTCCTTGCCCATATAGAACAAACGCTCCACTGCAGCACTGGAGGGGATGGCTGTGTTGAACTTGATGAACAAGTCCACCAACACTTGCTCACCCAAGAAGGCAGCATCTGTCAGCAAGTCCTTGGAGTTGGTCTCCAGCCAGGTCTTGACCAAGTTCTGGGCCTTGCCCTTGAGTGACCTGTGGCTTCTGCTGCTCTCTTTTGTCTGGATGACAGCACTGAAGAAGAACACGATAAAAAATAAAATAACCCTTACCTTTGTTATTTGGAACAGATATGGCACAGAATATTCGGGAAGTAATTGCACTGAAATTTCTTCGGTCTTCACAGCAGAGATACTAAAGAGTAAACAGCCTCTGGCGCCACACGCTCACATTTACTTCTCAACGCCATCTATTATCTCATAAAGAAACTAATTCACATTGGGACTTGAAAGTACCGGCAGGATCAACCGGGTAGAAAAATAATTTTGGAGATTTTAAAGATGTGGTACCTAGAAGTACCGCCAGGACATAAAGGGTTAAGGTGAAAACGCTCCCATTGTAAGACATCAATTGACTTAATTTATGTCATCAAAGTGACATGAGAATTGAAATCTTACCTGATCAGTTTTATGGTTCTTGAAATGTATCAAGGAGACTACTAATAAGGTACTCACAGACACATATAAATATACATGACTTACTTGACAACGATTATTTTTAAATATTCACTAGCACAAACATGTTGCGCAAGAGACAGACTGCAAATGAAACGAATGTAGTTATTTGTTGTAATTGTTACATAATATTATTGAAAGTGCCTTAAAATGCTCGTGATATTTCTTGAAAGAAGTTGAAACATTCAACTCAAATGGCAAATCTTTCCGCCTGATTTTACAGTCGACCATGTTTTGCTCAAACCAATGCCATAAATAACTACCATATTTGGTAAGACACAAATTGTGGCGACGGAAACAAATATATCGCCTGATTTTGCACTGCGGAAATGAAAATTCGTTCATCACTATTAACAGTGGCGGATTAATTGCGCACCTGCTCAGCACTGAAAATAATAGAAACTTTTAAACATTTATTTATGAATTTTTTGGGTTAACGGACTTGAGTTAACGGAAGTTAAATGTAACGGAAGTTGATTAGTCCGATAATGATTTTCAAAGTTAACTTAAAAGTTAAATCGTTAACGAAAAAGTTAACTTCGTTAATTAACGATTAACGGATTAACGGTTTGTGCCCAGCTTTGTATATTATATATATATATATACATATATATACACACACACTAAAATCACAGAATAACACGTGATCTTATTAATAAGCAAACAACCACAGGGAAAAGGAAAAGGAAACACGAAGTCCGAGCGCTTTCGTGATATATTCACATCTTCAAGGAGAAACAGAAAATTTTCTGTTTCTCCTTGAAGATGTGAATATATCACGAAAGCGCTCGGACTTCGTGTTTCCTTTTCCTTTTCCCTGTGGTTGTTTGCTTATTAATATATATATAAAATTACCTGTTGACAGTAGGCCCTTTATAATAAAGTAAGTTAATTAACTATATTTAATGGGTTACCAATATAGCCTTTCGATCAAATAATGTCATTAATAAAGGAGATAAAAACGTTCGATAGTTTTTTGTTTAATTAGAAAAAATAAAGGAATAATTGTTTATCGTGATTAACAGTTAGTTTATATTGAAATGTTCAAATACCACGCTTAATGAATGCCAAGAATAAAGGAGTGATTTCATAGACGACAAAATGCTCAGTAATTGAATTTGGTATTAACCCTTTTACGACGAATGGTACTTTAAAGTCTCGCCAGAAATATATAAATTGTACTACAATGCCTTGTTTATATAAACGTTTCTACATGTTTATATAGGTGTCGTTTAGTTGTCGGGAAAGGAACCCAACATGTGTATCATTTCAGTGACTAGTTACTAAAATATTTAGTTTTGAATTTTTAACTTCTCCTTAATGGCTGGAGAAAATGGTTATTCGGCGTGGTGAGGATGGTTACTTTTCTTCAAACGTAAACGCAAGAAATCCAACTAGGAGATAAAACAAAAGGGTTCTTCGTGATGGTTTTCTAACGCTGTTGCAAGTTTGACCTTTTGTGATAACTAGGACGGTCAAAAGTCAATAAAGTCAAATTGTTTCCTATGGGGCACTTTTCGCTGAAAAATGCAATAAAAACACCTGTAGGGGGTATATTACCAAAGTTAATAGGTCAACCAAAAGTCAACTTTTACCTGTTAGGTCAAAAAATAGCAATGAGGTAAATAAAGTCAATTTTTTTGAATAAATAATTAAAATAACTAAAAATTGGCATCTTTTTGGTTAACTGGCAACTTCGCTGCTCGTATTTGTCTTATTCAGTTATGCCCGTTCTGGTTTTGGATGTGGTTGTGTTGTATGTATTGTGGTTACTGGTTACCATTTTTTATTTGTGATTTCACTGATTTCGATTTCTTTTGATTTCAGATATTTAAAATGCCAAAAGTTGCAGTTAGTTCTATTGCTAAAGTGCGCGCTATAATTGCAAAATATCCTAATGAATTCATTTGTTCAGGAAAAAATGAGCTATACTGTCAGATTTGTTGTGTTGTGGTCAAGCATGACAAATCCTTTTTTGTGGATAAACATCGCTCTACCCAAAAGCACCAGCGTGGTATAGACCAAAATGTGGGAAATGAAAAGACGCAAACCCTTTTAAAGTACAAGTCTTCAGATTTTTTGGAAAAACTTGACTACATTTCTGTCAGCCAACATACCTCTTCATAAGTTGAGCAATCCTCATGTGAAACAATTGTTCTCTGAATTAGGTGTAGCAGTGCCTTGCGTGTCAACTTGCAGATCAATAGCAATGAAACAGGCAGAAAGCGAGTTAAGTAGAATAAAACATTTGCTAGAGGGTAAATTAGTTTTCCTAATTGTTGATGAAAGTGAAGTAAGGGGCTCAAAATATTTGAACATACTTGCTGGATCTATTGCCGCTGTAGAGAGATCTTTCTCCATGCTTAATAAATTATTAAGTAAGGATCGCAATTTTTTGCCAGAAAATGTCGGCAAATACTTCATAATTTACCACAATCGGTCAACTGATGTAGAAGAGCAAGAATAAGTAATTAAAGTATCGTTTTTATTATTGAAAGTAAAGGCAACTTTATAAGTCAATTTTTTTCAATTCGTAAGGTCAACTTTCTTAATTTTTTCGGTCAACTTTTGACTGCCCTAGTGATAACCTTCGATAGCTCGGACCTGAGAAAGTGTTTACCAATAAAATTCGATGGAGGAAATATTTATGTATTCCTCCATATGCAATCCCTTTCCAGAGACTGAAGGAAAGACGTAAATGGAATTAACATCTGTGGGGAAAACTAACACGGCCACACTGAGTCCTGACACTAGCCCTGGCACTTGGTAGGACTCCTGTCGCAGGGAAGTTGAAGGGTTAGTTTGCAACGGAGTGTCGAGCAAGGGAGGATGGTTGTCGTCGGGTCCGAACTCTGGTCAGTTGCTGCAGTAGGATGCGCCGGGTCCTCAGGGGGAGGGAGTTGTCCTCGACCTACACCGACTTCAGAAGGTCGATCGACACCACTCTGAGTCCAGCACGATCGAGTGTGAAAGTTTTGTCACTCCTCCGCAGTACTGCGAAAGGCATTTTTACAGGCGTTAGTCCTCGGCTCCTCCCTCCTGCATAAAGAAAAAAAACGTGGACCGGAAATGGCCATCATCAAGGACTTCAGATGGTGGTGAAGCCGTTCGACGGGGCCAATGGCCTATACATGGTGGTTCGAATCCAAGAGCAGTCTAAAAGACTTATCAGGTTCCTTATAGGGCGGATTCGGATTGACGATCACGGTCAGTGGTGATGGTAGAGGAGACGCTGAAGCGTGAAATCCAACCACTGATGACGGCACGGGCGGAAGACTCCCCTGTGATATCTTGTATAGGAATCGCCTCGGGCCAACGCGTAAAGCGGGCGATGCATGTCAGGAGTTGTGTGTCGCCGTCGGAGTGGGAGGGGGGCCGATGAGGCCCAGAAGTACATGGTTGAAACGTGCGTCGGGGAGTTTGAAAGCAGCCAAAGGGGCCGTCATGTGACGATGTATTTTGGCCCTCTGGCACTTTGTGCATGCACGGGCCAAACGTCTGACCTCACGATTGATGCTGGGTCATATAAAACGTGATGCGAGGAGGGTTTGGGAAGCACGAATGCCAGGGTGAAAAAGAGAATAAAGTTGACTGAAGATGCTGCGTCAAAATTCTTCGGGGATGTACAGGCGGAGTGATCCCGTAGAAGTGTCATTAACTTCGAAGTTGCTGAAGTTCATCATTACGTCGTTGGGCTACTACAATTGCTTCATGCGAGTGATGACGTCACCGCTGGCCGGAAAAGGGGTGGCGTTAAATGTCACCCGTGATAAAGCGTTTGTAGCGGCATTTTCATGGCCTTTAATATGACAGTCACTGGTGAATTTGGGAAATGTAGTCCAAATGCCTCATCTCTCTGGGAGAATAGCGGTCGGAGTAAGAATTAATTGCAAATGTGAGAGGGCGATGGTTCATGAATATGATGCATTCCCTTCCTTCAAGGTAGTGCCTAAAACATAAAATATATAAAAATGTGAGTCTACTCCTAAAGGAAGTCTACACTCACTATCGAAACAGGCTTTATTCGTTAATACACAAAGCTAAAGCTAATTACTATAAATATAAATTCGAAGAATACAAAGACGATCCCAAACAATACTGCAACCCCATTAACAAAGCGATTAACAAAAAACTAATAAAATCCTCTACCCCCTGGAAAAGCTACTAGTAAATAATGAACCCATGATGGACAAAATAAATATTTTAAATACTTTCAACGAGTTTTTCACCGAAATAGGAGCTAACCTGTACATGACAACGCATTTGCTGGATCATCCACTCACGATGTCGTTATTGGTCGAACATAATACGTACGGAGGAACGGGATGGGAGATCTTGCTCTTGAAGGGAAGGCACAATTACAAGACGTATTTCTTTCTATAAAAAGCTCTCTTTGCAATCTTCTTTCAGATCGTCGGTATGGGTTGCGCAAAGGACACTCTATTAGCAATATTCCATATCTCTGACTCCTTGTCATCCTCCTTTCCGGATTTCGCGAAACATTTCCTATTGTGCTAGACATCAAAAGCTTTTGATAGAGTCTGTCACAAATCTTTAATTTCCCAACTGCCCTCCTTCAGTTTCTATCCTCCTATCTGTACCTTCATTTCTAATTTCCTTTCTGGCCGATCTATAGTTGTGGTTTTAGACTGCCACTGTCCTTCTCCTAAAACTCTTAATAATAGTGTTCTTCAGGGGTTTGTCCTGTCGCCCACTCTTTTCCTTTTATTTATCGATGATCTATTAAGTCGCACTTCTTGTCCTATCCACTCTTATGCCGATGAATTTACTCCTCACTTCTCCATCCGCTTTGCAAAGCGTCCCTCTCAACAGTTACTCCATGATTGGCGTGGAATGGCTATAGTGCACCTGACCTCTGATCTTTCTACTCTATCTGATTGGGGCAGAGAAAACTTCGTTGCTTTCAATGCTGCAGAAACTCAGTTTCTTCATCTGCCTACGCATCACAATCTTCCACAAGACTATCCCCTTGCCTTCAACAATACACAACTCAATCCTTCTTATTATTATTATTGGGGTTTCTTTTCTTTGGAAAGATCACATGTACACTCTTTCTAAAACAGTTTCTAAGAGGTTAGGTGTGCTGTGCCGCCTCCGCAGTTTCTTCACCTCCACTCAGTTGTCTCTGTACAGGGGTCTTGCCCGCCCCTGTATGCAATACGCTTCTCATACGTTGAGTGGTTCAACTCTCTCAGCTCTACTTGACGGGATGGAATCAAAGGCTTTTCATCTCATCAATTTCGCGCCTCCTACTGACTGTCTTCAATTTCTCTCTCTTCGCCACTGTTATCTCATACTATCGTTATTATAACAGACACTGCACTTCTGAACTCTCTAACTGCATGCCTCCTCCTTTAAGGAGAGCACGCAGTACCCGACTGTCAACCTTCTCATTCATTTTCTGTCCAATTCTCTAATCATCTAATGGAAGGGTTAATCAGTATTTTTAATCTTTCATTTACTCAACCAGTCAACTCTGGAACAAGCTTTCTCGACCCATATTTCCCCGTCTATGACCTCCAATCTTTCAAACGCAGATCGTTCAGGCATCTCGAAAACCTTGGACCTTGAATTTGGCTTTCTTCTTCCTTTATGGGGGTGCAGGAGTTTTTGCAGACGTTCGCCCTTGGCCCCTCCTTTCTGCATAAAAAAATATGTATATATATATATATATATATATATATATATATATATATATATATATATATATATATTAGGGTGCCACTTATTTGGGGGGTTTTTCATTTTTTGGGAATTTCTATCAGGACGGGCGCATTTCTGGTGTCATTCCGTCTAAAAACATTGTGTGTAAAATATTTTTGAAATAAAATAATAATTAGAACTGCCTCAACGAGGTCAAAGTTTATACTTTTTGTCGAAAAGTACTCATGGCGTTCTGTTATCATGTCAGTTTTCGTTTCGATAGCTGCTGTAGTTTCTGAGTTGAAAAATGATAACAGACAGACAGACGGACGGTCAGAGTCGTTGGTTTAGTCTTCCGCACTGGTGTACAGAAGACTAAAATGAGGTATTATACAGGGTGTAACACGAGTTTATCCAAATATTGATACAGGCGAAAGAACATGTTATTCTAAGTAGAAAATGGGTTGGGACGAGTTTTGCCAACACTAACAGTGTTTCATTCTCTTTTTCAGTGAGTTCTGAAACGACGTGATGGCTTCGGCAACAAGACCTAAAACAGCAGTCTATCTCCTGGGGACCGTGGACCACAGCATCACAGGAAGCATGCTGCCTACGGGAAAGCAGGCGCTTCAGTACTTTTTCCACCGTCACCTTGACGTCAAGAAGCCGATCAAGGAAGCAGCCGCTGAGACAGTGACCGCAGTCAAGGAATTCTGGGAGCGGTCTCGTATTCCTACGCAGAAAGACCAACGCGCAAGGGACAAGGTTCTCCGAATGTACGAGAAGTGGCGGGCTCTGAACAAGAGCTCGAAACGGCGCACTGTGACCCAAATCAGGAACGAGGCCGAGTTCCTCTCATCCCTTGACCGCCTCTTCGACATCGCACACGAACAGGCGATGTCGATGATCACAATCGAAGAGGACAGGGAGTTCCTGACGGGACAAAGGGCCGAGGTGCGGCGCGGCCGCATCTCCTCCACACGTGACATGACGCTGCACACTGAGGAGGAGCGTGCGAGGAGACAGGAAGCGGAAAGGAGCCGCCGGCAAGATGATGAAAGGGCGAACAGAGAGAGCCGAGAAGAACTCGTCGAACTGGCATCGAGCTCCAGCTCAGGTGCAAGCAGCCCGACTCGGTCACCGACACGGCGTCGTCGCCGAGAAGAAGAGGAAGAGCTCTCTCTCCCGGGCCCGTCCACGTCGAATGCAGAAGCATCTACGACCCCTTTACCACCCAAGCGATTCCGCGCGTCGAAAAAGATGATCACCCCTGATCTCTCCGCAGCGATGGATCGGACGAAACTTACCGACCGAGAAGGTGTTTTTTTGCTGTCGGCGGCTGCGAGGAGCTTGGGCCACGACCCTGAGGAGCTGGTCTTGAACCGCGAATCCTCCCGCCGCGACCGAGCAAAGTTCCGTGCTATGGCAGCAGCGGAAATGAAGGCAGCCTTCCATCCTACTGTGCCGCTGACCGTTCACTGGGACGGGAAAATCGTACCAGCGGCTGACGGAGGCCCTGCTGAAGATCGCCTTCCAGTTCTGGTGTCTGGGGAGAACGTCGACAAGCTTCTGGCTGTGCCCAGCCTCCCCGACGGCACCGCCGCGCCATGGCGGAAGCCGTCCTCTCTGCCCTCGAGGATTGGGACATCAAGGGACGGATCTGTGCCCTCTCTTTTGACACCACCGCCTCAAACACAGGACTCTCAGGAGGAGCTTGCTATATCATTGAGCAGAAACTCGAGAAGACAGTGCTTCATTTGGCTTGCCGCCACCACATCCACGAACTGGTGTGCGAGAAGGCATTCACGGCGTGCCTCGGTCCCTCTACTGGTCCTGACATCCTCCTGTTCAAACGATTCGCCGCCCAGTGGGACTTCATCGATCAAACCAAAGCGAAGCCCTTCGAGGATGGAACCATGCCGCAGCACCTGAAGGACGCCCGCGACGACCTGCTGATCGAATTCAGCCGCCTCCTCGACGGTCAACATCCACGTGATGACTACAGGGAACTTCTGGAGCTCTCTGTAATTGTGCTGGGCGGTCCGAACAAGCGGGGTGCCCGGTTCGCTCGTCCCGGCGCCTTCCATCGCGCGCGCTGGATGGCAAAAGTCATCTATGCCATCAAACTGTTCCTGTTCCGGGAACAGTTTCAGATGTCGTCAGGCGAAGCGGCTGGAATCCGGCGATTCACCATCTTCGCCATGTCCATCTACGTGACGGCCTGGTAAAAAGCGCCGCTCCCGGCAACGGCCCCAGCCGCGGACCTCGCGCTGCTCAAGGCCCTCGTCTATTATCCGGACTCAGCGGTGGCCAAGGCGACGGCGACAGTCTTCGCCAGGCACCTATGGTACTTGAGCGAGCGCCTCGTCACCCTGGCCATCTTCGACGAGGGTATCGACTTGGCGACAAAGCGGGAGATGATTAAAGCGATGGAAGAAGAGGAAGGATCGGAGGATCCCCCGCGGCGTATCAATGTGGACCTGTCCACCGCCTCAATCGCCAACAATACATTGGCCAAGTTCACAACGACTACATCAAAGGAGTTCTTCAAGGTTCTGGACATCAGCACCGCCTTCCTGCTCAAGGATCCGGAGGAGTGGCGGACGGACCCAGCCTTCATCGCCGCATCCCGCCGAGTCCAGGCCCTTCAAGTTGTCAATGACTTCGCGGAGCGCGGGGTGGCGTTGATGCAGTCTTTCAACCTGGCCCTTACCAAGAGTGAAGACCAAAGGCAGTTCCTCTTACAAGTGGTCGAGAAGCACCGCTGTGACTTCCCAACCGCCCGCAAGTCCACCGTGACCTCTGCAAAGTAGGCAACAATGAGAGGGAGATGGGCGCCCATGATACCCCCCCCCCCTTGAGGGGCTAATACTCGAGTTGAGGGGGACCTAGAGTTGAAAGTATGAAGTCCAGTTATATGTTTTAGGTCAAGATTAGTAGCTTGAACAAACTAGAAGTGATATTTTATTTGCTAGAGGCATAGAACATCATGATCTAAATTTCTACTTTCGAGAAAATATACAAACTTTGACCGTATTGAGGCAGTTCTAAATATTGTTTTATTTCAAAAATATTTTACACACGATATTATTATATAAGCTACCGGTAAGCTTAGTGATCTTGATGTCGGACTCTGGGCAGTGAAGGTCTGGATTCGCTCCCTAGTGCTGAATCATCGGGCTCAGGATAGCCTATCCTTGGGATATTCTCTCTCTCCACGCAGTGGGAAGATTAGTTCAGTATATATATATATATATATATATATATATATACCGGGTGTCCGAGAATTATCTGTACAATTTTTGGCTGTTATTAAAAGTCAACCATGAAGTGTAGAAATTCCAGTGTTGTCCCATTTTACAGAGAATCTCTAAGTTTTTTCTGATACCACGTTTTGACAAGTTTTTAGAAATGTACGCGGGTGACAGACATTGATGATTTAAAAGCAAGAATCACAGCTGCTATTGAGCGAATTGATGTGGATATGCTGCAGCGTACATGGCAACATTTGGAGTATCGATTGGATGTTTTGCGAATCACTAATGGTGCACATATCGAATGTTTGTAACAACGTTACTTTAATAAAAGAAACTTTTGAAAATACAGATTCTAAATAATCTTGTTTAAGAATTTTACGTGTGTTATCAAGAATTTTATTAAAAGATGAAATTGTACAGATAATGTTCGGACACACTGGAATTTCTAAAAAACTTGTCAAAACTTGGTATCAGAAAAAACTTAATGAGATTCTCTGTAAAATGGGACAACACTGGAATGTCTACACTTCATGGTTGACTTTTAATAACAGCCAAAAATTGTACAGATAATTCTCGGACACAGTATATATATATATATATATATATATAATATATATATATATAATATATATATATATATATATATATTATATATATATAGGGGGGTCGCGCGTCTTAAGGTACCAAAGCGGCACCACAAGCGAAAACGTGTTTATGATGGATATCACTATTTTCACCCTTCCTCTATCGCGTGGTTTGGGTTATAATGACCTTACGACACTAGAAGTATGGTTGAAAACCTTATGAAGCGAACTACTTTTTTCACCTCTATCGCCAGCCAAAAGTTCACCCAAAGTTCGGCATAAGAAAATCAAAAAATTATAAAAAATATATATAAAATATAAAAATCTATTCCAAAAACTCATCAACATCTTCATTAGCATACTTAGAACTCTAATTTAGCTAAAAATGAACGTTGTAGCTCAATTAATAGCAGAGATACTATTGCGAGAACATTGCTGAACTTTGGAGGCGATTTCTGGCGAATTTTAATTTTGGCGCTTAGGTACCTTAAGACGCGGGACCCCTCATATATTCATATACAGTATATATGCTGCAAACCCACAAGGAAAAAGAAAAACGATTCCAAGGCCTTTCGTGTATTCAAAGCTACACCTCGTCAGGGAATGAAGTTAAAAGGCGAGAAGCCCATATATATATATACAACGTACAGGAAAAACAAAACAATTAGCACATACTTAACAAGGGTTAATGAGAGGCAAAAGAAATTTTAACATGATATCGTCAATTTTATAAGTCCCCGAGCTGTTATTGAAATTGTTTTTAAAATGAATAAATGCACATTCTAGAATATTTCGTTCTATTATATCTCTGTTTTTAACAAGCGCTTTAGAACTATCCCACTTGATGCTATGGTTACATCTATACATATGGTTAAATAAAGCATTGGAAGTACTAGCTGTTCTACAAGCATATTTATGCTGTTTTACCCTAATATCTAACGTTTTACCGGTTTGGCCTATATATACTGAGTTATATTGTGTACATCCGATCGAATACACACAACCAACAACATTATCAGGGCTATTCTTTATTAGGCGTGATTTAACAGTATTATTATACTTAAAGATTACATTAATGCCAATTGCTTTAAGTACAGTTGGAAGGTATTGAAAATTAACATGGTAAGGTAGGCTAAGGATATTTTTACACTGAAATTCCTTTACAATTACATTATTATAATACCTATTCTTGGCTTTCTTAAGACAGTTATCTAAAAATGAAATAGGATAACATAATTTAGTACCAATATTCTGACCATCATCCTTCGATTAAATCCTCTATTGTCTCTGCTATGTTTCTTCGAGCATTGAGAGTTGTCAGTCCTGAATTTTTAGATTCCGAGTTATGCAATATCATGAATATTGGTACTAAATTATGTGTATCCTATTTCATTTTTAGATAACTGTCTTAAGAAAGCCAAGAATAGGTATTATAATAATGTAATTGTAAAGGAATTTCAGCGTAAAAATATCCTTAGCCTACCTTACCATGTTAATTTTCAATACCTTCCAACTGTACTTAAAGCAATTGGCATTAATGTAATCTTTAAGTATAATAATACTGTTAAATCACGCCTAATAAAGAATAGCCCTGATAATGTTGTTGGTTGTGTGTATTCGATCGGATGTACACAATGTAACTCAGTATATATAGGAAGAACCGGTAAAACGTTAGATATTAGGGTAAAACAGCATAAATATGCTTGTAGAACAGCTAGTACTTCCAATGCTTTATTTAACCATATGTATAGATGTAACCATAGCATCAAGTGGGATAGTTCTAAAGCGCTTGTTAAAAACAGAGATATAATAGAACGAAATATTCTAGAATGTGCATTTATTCATTTTAAAAACAATTTCAATAACAGCTCGGGGACTTATAAAATTGACGATATCATGTTAAAATTTCTTTTGCCTCTCATTAACCCTTGTTAAGTATGTGCTAATTGTTTTGTTTTTCCTGTACGTTGTATATATATATATGGGCTTCTCGCCTTTTAACTTCATTCCCTGACGAGGTGTAGCTTTGAATACACGAAAGGCCTTGGAATCGTTTTTCTTTTTCCTTGTGGGTTTGCAGCATTCATTCATTTCACGTGTTTTATTGTGAAATTCATCCCATATATATATATATATATATATATATATATATATACAGGGTGTCCGAGAATTATCTGTACAATTTTTGGCTGTTATTAAAAGTCAACCATGAAGTGTAGAAATTCCATTGTTGTCCCATTTTACAGAGAATCGCATTACGTTTTTTCTGATACCAAGTTTTGACAAGTTTTTTAGAAATTCCAGTGTATCCGAACATTATCTGTACAATTTCATCTTTTAATAAAATTCTTGATAACACACGTAAAATTCTTAAACAAGATTATTTAGAATCTGTATTTTCAAAAGTTTCTTTTATTAAAGTAACGTTGTTACAAACATTCGATATGTGCACCATTAGTGATTCGCAAAACATCCAATCGATACTCCAAATGTTGCCATGTACGCTGCAGCATACCCACATCAATTCGCTCAATAGCAGCTGTGATTCTTGCTTTTAAATCATCAATGTCTGTCACCCGCGTACATTTCTAAAACACTTGTTAAAACGTGGTATCAGAAAAAACTTAATGAGATTCTCTGTAAAATGGGACAACACTGGAATTTCTACACTTCATGGTTGACTTTTAATAACAGCCAAAAATTGTACAGATAATTCTCGGACACCTTGTATAATACGAGGGTAATTCAATAAGTACCCGCACTTTTTATTTTCACATCTGATAGATTATAAACACATCACTTCTCAACATAATCTCCCTGTTTCTCAATACACTTAATCCAACGATCTACAAGTTTCCTAATGCCATCACAAAAGAATGTTTTTGGCTGTGTGCGTAGCCAGTCATGCACCGTCGCCTCCAGGTCATCATCGCCTTGGAATCGCTGACCTCTCAAAGCGTCTTTTCGTGGTCCAAACAGGTAAAAATCCGAAGGTGCCAGGTCTGGACTATAGGCTGGATGGTCGGGAACTTCAATTTTAAGTTCTTGAAGGCATTTTCTAGTCTGTGCAGCGGTATGAGGGCGCGCATTATCGTGTAACAGAATAACACCTTCCGACAATCTCCCTCTCCGTTTTGTGCGAATTGCTTGCTTTAACTCATTCCGAAGCATGTCAGAATACGATGCGCTTGTTACTGTAGTTCCACGCTCTAGATAATGTTCAAGGATAGGGCCTCGTGTATCCCAAAACAGTGTTAGCATAACTTTACCTGCTGACAGCTGCGCTTTGAACTTCCTTGCAACGGGAGATTGTCGGAAGGTGTTATTCTGCTACACGACATTAGGAAGCATTACGAAGCTTGTAGATCGCTGGACTAAGTGTATTGAGAAACAGGGAGACTATATTGAGAAGTGATGTTTATAATCTATCAGATGTGAAAATAAAATTGAGAAAATAAAAAGTGCGGATACTTATTGAATTACTAATTACCTGAAAACCGAATCAAACAGCTCGATGGCTCCGCAGTGAGTGCCGCACATGATGCGAGAGCAGTAATGGTATAAATGCCTTGGAACTCTTTCAAAGGTTTCTCCTCCGACATTCCTTTGTTTGAGTTGTAATCGAACACTCGAATCCTGAGGGAATGGGAAACATTGCACATTTGATGGAGAAGTTAAAAAGGGAGCTTAAACGGTAATATGAAAACGGAATAAAAGGGAGGAAAAAGAAATTTAAGAGTGTTTAAAAGAAGATAAATGCATTTCAAACAAGGTGGTGACTTAAAGGGTGATTCAAACAAAGAGATGTAAAGGGGAAATTTAAATGGAATTTTGGTGAACAGAAATACATTTCTTATATCATTGTATTCTGAATAATTAATTCCTTAATGTTTTATAAAGTTCAAATTTTGAGCGTTTTTATTGGAGGTTTAATTCTTTAGCAATCTTTCAGGTTATCGGTACTGGCTGATACATTTCGAGTAAATTTTAATTACCGTGTTCTGTAAGAATAATAAACAATGCCTTCAAATTAAACAGTAATACATTAATATAAATGTTTATAAAGAAAAAATCTTTAGGATTTTTGTCCTAAAAACTATTTTAGTTTACTTCATGGGATTAGATAGTCCATATACTTATTTATAAGGCCTCACCCGTCGTAGCTGCCGACGACGACCGCTTGTCCGCTGGTTATGAACTTCCTTTCGCTTCCGTCTCTGCTGTAGTCGAACTGTTGCTACATTTTACCCGTTCGACTGGTCATGACAACGCGTTTGTCAGACCCTCAACTCACGATGCCATTGTTGGTCCAACACAATGCATACGGAGGAACGGGATGCAAATGATCTTGCCCTTAAAGGGAAGGCACAATTACAAGACATATTTCCTTTCTATAAAAAGCTCTTCAAGAACGTTATAGCTAACTGAGGAGCTGCTTCCATGGTTGTAAACGTGAAAAAGCCATTTTTAATAACGAAGCACCGTCACAAATGTCTTTGAGATAGAGAATGCAAAGAATGAGGGGACACAACCGCAAGATTAGGCGTAATTAAAGTCATTGGTTTTAATTAAGGCTTCAAAAAATACAGACGCGCTGATTTACCCTTCCAGAATAGTTGTGCTTCAGGAACTTTTAGAAGTGACCAGAATTATTAACCAAGTCGAGCTGCATCTACGTAAGATACTTGTCTGTCTATTTCTTGTTCTATGCTAAAGTGAATATTTGGGTGGTACATATTAATATAGTTAAGGAAAAGTGGAGCATGGTCTTTGGTTTAAAGAGCAAAACATAATGATCGATATATCTTTAGTAGGAAATATGGCGGAATTGTCGTAGGCATTTTTCCAACCAATTATATTCATAATAATGACATAAAAAGATGTTGGTGAATAATGGACACAGTGGTGACTCATCGGCATGCTATTTGTTTGTGTAATTCAGTATTAAAAAGAAAGACTATGTAATCTACTACTCATTTAAAGTCTACTCTTCATTTTGTTTCGTTTAGTAGTAGTTATGACAGCAGAGAATGGTAAAATTCTGTAGTCAGAAAAAGATTTCCTGTACAGCTTAAATCTCAATTTTTGGGACAAAATTAAAAGTGAAGATCCAAATGAGCCTCTATGTTTCTCTGATGCGTTTTCAAGTTTACGAAATTGACAGTGTGGCTTCAATTATGCATGTTACCAACAGTTCACTGAAGAGGGGTACATCGTGGCCATGTCGCAATAACACTTCCCGTTGATCGGCGGTTATGGTACAGTGGCTGCTCAAATTACTTGGACCACCCCAAGATTTTCCTTTTTTTTTTTATAAATCCCAGAGAAGGTAGCAATTCTTGATAACAATCATTCCTCTGAGACTACGTGTGTCTAGACATATCGTAAAAAGGCAAATACCCATAAACAGCTTATCTTAATCCATTGGAAACCTTTTCTAAATCTCATTCCACATCAAATATGTAGGTAGTCCAAGTAATTTGTGAAGCCACTGTACACTGGGTCTGGGTTGTAATTGGATGGGTGACTGTCCTCTGCATCCAGTTCCAGTTCAGATCCCATGTAAAACTGTGGGTCCCCTCCATTTTGTGGCCTTTTGTGTTATATATAGGAAGTTAAACAACCCCAAAACAAGAAGTTTAATGAAGATGACTCCCCCCTCCACACACGCGTTTTCCTACTTAAAAAGCAGGAGTTATGATGCCAAGTGAAAATAAAACAATGAAAGCGGGGGAAGTGTATAAAATAATAGTGTCTAGTGGAGATATACTCTTTTCAGGAGATATCATTCATTAAAAAAGCTTGAAATCATCCTCCATTAGCATGCACATCCTCACCTGGGGCTCTGAGGAAGAATCCTGTGATGTAAAAACCTTGACAGAGCCATCTGTGTGCTGCAAAAGAAAACCCATACCACATGAACTGAAGAAATTTGAGAAAGTTTAATGCTGATGATTTTTTTTTTATGCAGAAGGGAGGGGCCAAGAGCAAATGCCCGCAAAAGTGCCCCTCCTATAGAAGAATAGAGCCAAAATCAAGGTCTAGGGTTTTCGAGATGCCTAGACACACTGTGTTTGAAAGATGAGAGGTCATAGACAGGGGGAAAGATGGATTGAGGAAGATTGTTCCAGAGTTGACTGGTTGAGTAGATGAAAGACTAACAATACTGATTAACCCTTGCATTAGATAGTTGGACAGAAAAAGATTGACAAAGTGTAGAAAGTCTGGTACTGTGTGCTCTCCTTAAAGGATGAGGCCTGCAGTTAGAGAGTTCAGAAGAGCAATCAATATCCATCCATTATGATAGTGATAGTAGAGAGAATGAGGCAACACTGTGGCAAAGAGAGAGAGATTGAAGACAATCGGTAAGGGATGGGGAATTGAGGAGATGAAAAGCTTTTGATTCCACCTGGTCAAGTATGGCTGTGTGGGTTGAACCACCCAACAATGAGAAGCATACTCCATACAGGGGTGAACAAGACCCCTATAAGAGACAGCAACTGAGTGAGGGTGAAGAAACCGCAGAGGTGGTACAGCACACCTAACCTTTAGAAGCTGTTTTAGAAAGAGTACGTACATATATGATCTTTCCAGAAAGATCACGAGAAAAGGAAATGCCAAGAATGTTAAGAGAAGAGGAAAGATTGAGTTCTGTATTACTGAAGGTAAGGGGACAGTCATGTGGAAGATTGTGATGAGTAGATAGATGGAGGAACTGAGTTTTTGAGGCATTGAAAGCCACAAGGTTTTCTCTGCCCAATCAGATATAGCAGAAAGACCAGAGGTCAGGTGTCCCATAGCCATCCTACGTGAATCATGAAGCGACTGTTGAGAGAAATAATTTGGGAAGCGGGTGGAGAAGTGAAGAGTGGAATCATCGGCATAGGAGTGAATAGGACAGGAAGTGCGAATTTTAAGATCATTAATACTTAAAAAGAAAAGAGTGGGCGACAGGACAGAACCCTGAGGAACACCACTGCTAACAACTTTAGGAGAACAGTGTCCATCTACAATTGCAGCTATAGATCAGCCAGAAAGGAAATTAGAGATGAAGGCACAGATAGAAGGATAGAAACCGAAGGAGGGCAGTTTGGAAATTGAAGATTTGTGCCAGACTCTATCAAAAGTTTTTGATATGTCTAGCGCAATAGCAAAAGTTTCACCAAAATCCTGAAAGGAGGATGACC
This sequence comes from Bathynomus jamesi, assembly GCA_023014485.1. Lineage (NCBI taxonomy): Eukaryota > Metazoa > Arthropoda > Malacostraca > Isopoda > Cirolanidae > Bathynomus > Bathynomus jamesi. Next base: position 316,706 of record JAJOZX010000375.1, on the reverse strand, counting down.
AAGAGTCAGAGAATGCAAGATCACCAGTAGAGCATCCCTTGCAGAATCCATACTGACGATCTGAAAGAAGATTGAGAGAAGAAAGTTGTTTAAGAATCTGCCTATTAAGGATAGATTAAAAAACTTTGGAAAGGCAAGAAATCAAAGCAATTGGATGATAGTTGGAGGGTTGAGAGTGGTCACCCTTCTTTGGGACAGGCTGAGTGAAAGAACTTCCAGCAGGAAGGAAAAGTACCAGATGAGAGACAAAGATGAAAAAGTTTGCCTAGGCAGTGTGTCAGCACAGAAGCATAGTTCTTAAGAACAAGAGGAACACAATCAGGACCATATGCCTTCCTAGAGTTGAGTCCAGATAGGGCAGAAAAAACATCTTTGGAAGAGATTCTAATTTCAGACATAATAAACTCAGAGGGAGGAGGAGATGGAAGAACAGTACTGGAATTGTCCAGAGTTGAATTGTAAGTGAAAGTTTGAGGGAAGAGTTCAGCTTTGTCAGGAGCAGAGATGGCAACTGTGCCATCAGAATGGGAAAGAGGAGGGAAAGAAGAGGAAGTAAAGTTGTTGAAGAGGTTCTTAGCTAGATTCCAGAAAGAATGAGAATAATTAGGATTGGATAGATTTTCACATTTTTGTCAGATGAATTTTTGGAGAGTCAAAGAACAGATTTTGCACAATTCCGGGTAGAAATATAAGCTGAGTGAGTCAGGAGTTTCATGGTGATGGTACCTTCTGAAAGCCTCCACTCTGTTGTGGATAGCATTAGAACAAGTAAAGTTGAACCAAGTTTTTTTTTTGCATTAGTAGTAGGAGTAGAATATGGAATGTATGCCTCCATGCCTGAGAATATCACCTCTGTGATGCACTCTGCACACTCAGAAGGGCCCTGGCCATGGAATCAGTAATTATTCCATGGGAAATCACAGAAGTACTGCGCCTAGGGGCCTCCCAATCAGTGGTGCCAAAGTGCCAAAGGCCAAATTGGAGTGATAGGACAGGAAACAGATACAAGACTGTGATTGGATTAGGCATACAATTATGATGATGATGTGCAATCACAAAAATGAGAAAGAAATGTAAACAACTCGGTGCTAGTTATTCCATTTTTGCTGTCACTGGAATATTATTCACTTGATTAGAGGCAGGAAGCTACCATGTACCTATCCATTTGGTCCCTTAGGGAACCAACCACTAAAAAGAAAAGGTGATAGGCATCCAGAAGACCAAAGCCATTACCACTGGAATACATTACCCCAAAATAAATGATTAAGAAGTCCCCAATCAGTTTAAGTTAGTTTGGATAAGAAAAAGCTAGCTTAATTTCAACTAGGTTAGATTTGGTTAAAATAGGTTCACTGAAAGAGGGTTAAATTTTCCTATCAGCAGATTGAGTATCCACTTTTGATACTGAAGAACAAATAAAGTCAAGAACTAGTACATGAGACCAACATATTGAAGTCTGGTATCTAAGATAATCTGGTGGTGTAACACAGCCATGATGTAGCCATAGTGAAGTATGAAGTAATTATGAATGTGTACTGGTGCCAACACTGATGTATAGGTGTGGAACACTTATCTGGTATACTGGCAAAAGTTGAAATGAATAATTTAAGAAGCATAACTGGTGCAAAAATGGTCAGTATGAGAAATGATGTTTGTGAAAGGTGCAGAGTGAAAAAGTCACTGGAGATGAGAATAAAGGATAGTATGTTTCATTGGTATGGTTATACGAAGCGAATGAATAATGATAGAATTATGAAAAAGGTGCATGATAGTGAATGCATGGGTGTGAGAAGGAGAGGAAGACCCCATAGAAGATGGAAGGATGCAAGTTCTGGGCACAATTATAGCTGTAAGTAGAAACATTTCAGTCCAGTCCTACTTGAATTCAGGGCTGTGGAGTCGGAGTCGGAGTCGGAAGCAATTTTGGTGGTGCTGGAGTCGGAGTCGGAGTCGGTAAAAATGTACCGACTCCGACTCCGACCTCAATATAAATTTTAATAAAATATGTTTTTGTGTGTGATATCACTGGCAGCTATGGTGGTTAAACCACTTAAATAATAAACACAATGTTTTCCATTTCAGACACTAATGCCATTAATTCATTTTTTCTTTTCAGATAATATTTTTTATTTTTAATGCTTATTTAATTTCGAGTTCTTTCTAAATTTCATAAGTTTTTAACTTTCAAGTCTAAAAGCCCTTTCACAATGGCAAAGACACTTCCAACAAAGTCTACAGTTTTTTAATATTTTACAATAACCACAGATGGGAAACATTTCGTGTGTCAGTGTATGATAGAAGATGATGATGATGAAAAATTATGTGAAGCAAAAATCAGTGGTTTTACTGGCTCTGATAAAAATGCACCAACCAGAGCATCAAATTTGAAAAGAATTTGCAGTGTTTCCATCCCAAAATTTTAGAAGTTGTCATTGAGAAAGATAGTAATAAAAACCTTCCAACTACTTCAAAGTTAACAAAAGATCAGAAATCTACTGAACGACAAGCACCACTTACAAGATTCTTTACTACAGACAAAGTTACCGTAACAATGACCACAGATGATGATGCTTCACGTGGTGGTGATGAAATGCCTCTTGTGTAATTATCATCATAGCAGATTTAGAATTAATATACCTTCGGAGTCGGAGAGACAAAAAATTGAGGAGTTGGAGTCAGTTTTTTATGTGCCGACTCCACAGCCCTGCTTGAATTGGCAATGTGGGTTTGAGTCCCACTAGCTCCTAATTTCTCATTTTATTGCCTTTTTATTTACTTAAGTACAGTTATTGCACTTACAATATATTCATATGCATCATATGTTACAATCATTTAATTAAAAAACACATGAATTGGCTCTGTGCTGAAGAAAGGCCTAGAAGCTGCACCAGCTGCTAAGATCTATTTAAAACTGTGTTTAGCATTACTGTACTTTGGAAGCTAACTAGGTTATGATGTTACTACTACTTCTGAAGTAATGCAAACTTTAGGCTTGAGGCATAATTAACACTTGATGCAGCTTGCTGACTTCTCTGAGTGCTACACATATTCAAGTTACAATAATGATACACCATTTCAAAGCATTAATACATAGTTTGCCACTAGATGGGTAAATTACCAAAATAACTACTTTAATCTAACTTTTACCCTACTTCATAATTAAATTTGGTAATTAAATTTTGGACATTTTAGCATCAAAGTTTAATTCCTCAAATTGGGCCCATAATACACTTCTACAGATTAAAATAAAAACATTTTATAATAAATTTTATCGCATTGTTATTTAATGAAAATAAGTATTATTAGTGAAAGTCTGCAATTAAAGAGTAGTTTTAACCTCTAAAGTGTGCATTTTTTTTTTTCAAGAACCCACTGTGTGTGTGCAAAAACCAAAATTGTCAATTGACAATATTCGCAGTTAGTGGTAAATCATTAATTAGTGACCAAAGCAGTTTAGAAGTTAAAAGAAGTTATGACTGCAGTACATTTTGGAGTAATGTTTAAATATTTTAATGTTCAAATGTTCAAATGTTTTTGTAAATATTTTTAAATGTTTAAGTATTAAAAAAAAAAGTCTAGGACATTCACTCTTTCAATGAGATATTATGGTGCTTACATTATCATTACTTGCAAAGTCTGTCAGACTACAAGAGTGCAAACAGGAAACAAGATAGTGATTGGGTGATTCACCAAATAACTTGTTAATCATACATAATGTATCCACAGGTTAATTTAATTAGGATAAATAATTATTAGTTCCTAAATTTCCATGTTTAAAACTTCAGAATAGTAAGATGCAATATTTTTTTTACTGCACAATATGTATATAAAGCCTATTACATTAGGAGTAATACTTTCAAACTTACTTTGGCATCATCAGGCTTGGTTGAAAATTTCTCTCTCCTCTCCCCAAGATCATCAAAGAGAATGTTGCTACTGCTAATTTAAAATTACTTGGGTGACCATGCTGAGGCAATGATCTTGGTTGCTCCATCCTGAAATAGGTATGGTACCATCCAGATTTTAATAAAATGATAAACAGGCTATTGAATATCTTGCAAAAAACAATCCTGATTACTTCAAAATGTTTGAAGTACACAAATCAGGAAAATGTTTAAAGAATAATAATAAAAATATTTAAATCTAAAATGTACTTATATATTTTGTCAATAGAATAAAATGAAAACAATACATACACAGATTCTTTAATTAATATGATAATTTTCCAATAAAATCCATAAATGGAGCAGAAAAACAAGTGCTAGCTATTTTTTTTCATGAATTTTTAAACAGACAACATAGCTACCATACTGGAAAAATCAGCCCTTGTAAAAAATATTAAAATAATAAGCACTATTATGCAATGTAAAAATATAAACTTTACAGTAATAGTTACTGTACTACATTAATAATACTCTATTTAATAACATCATTCAATTACTCTATAACTCTCGTATCCAGGGCTGGGTACCAGCATAGGTGTAGGAGGCAGGGGGGGGGGGGGGGGGTCAGGGGGGTCAGTAGACCCCCAATTTTGGCCCAACTGAATTTCTGGGGGTAATTACACCCAAAAATTTGGGCAAAAGTCCAGTACAAATTTTCAATCACCATGATTTCACCCAAAACTTTTTATGGTTTTCATATAGGATATCATCTCTTTGCCCAAAATGTGTCTTCAGATCTTGAAATGCAATATTTGATTATAGACAGGAAAACCTGTCGCAAAATGGCAGTATTTAAGTACTCCATTTGATATAACCTGTTACAACCAGGGCTGTGGAGTCAGTAGACCAAGCCTCCGACTCCGACTCCTAGCATTTTAGAAGGGCCGACTCCGACTCCTGCCTCTAAATAATAATATAAAATATACTTTGATTATATTAACCCAGAATGGCATTTCATCACTACCAAGTGAATCATCAGGCTACTTTTTAAGCTCAATTTCTCTAAATTTAAGTCTTAATGGTTGTAGCTATGCCATTATGGCATTTTTATTTAAGGAAAAAAAATTATTAAACCAAAAACATTACTTACAGTCTACATTAACGAAAGTAAAAATCTACTATTGTATAACTTTATATATATATATATATATATATATATATATATATATATATATATATGTAATTTATTTGCTAAGATCAAAGTGAAAACTTAAATAGCTGCATGAAAAAAAAAATAATAATAAAATTCCATTACAAATAAATATAGCTAATCAAAACATGTTGGTACATGTTTACAACCAAAATGCATTGAGCAATTGTAAATTAAATTATTTAATGGTTCTGAGGAATAATATTGCTTCAGCAAGATCTTCTTTCATGGAAGCCCTGAGATCCGATTTGATTAATTTCAGAGCAGAAAACAGTCTTTCCACACTGACCTGAGTGGGAGGAATGGCTGTTACTGTCATAGCTGCATCTCTTGTCACTTCAGGGTAGATTGGGATAAGTTCTTGCAATGGTATTTTACATGAACGATCATATTTCTCTATCTGTTTAATTGCTGTATAGAATTCTTGTTTGAATTTCTCTAACTTTACATCTAAAGGTTCCTTTTTATCCATTCGCATTCGCTTTGCCTTTGCTTGTTCCATCTTATCTAAATACTTTTCAAAATCTAATTCATCATTGGAAGAGGATGACAGATTCAATTTCAATATCAATATTTTGAATATCTTGACTTTGTCATTCTGAGTTTTCTGTCAGTAGCCCTTTCATCTTTATTGTAAGGTCACAGAGGGTTTTCCTTGATTTATGAATTTGTTCTTCATTCAACAAAATTCGGTTCTTTAGATCTACAAAGACTGAGGCTAGCAAGATCTCATTATCTAGCAGCTGAGCTTCCCTTTTCTTCATTGAAGACACAATTTCATCTGCTATTTGTCCTCCTCTTTGGGATAGTCGAAATATTAAATTTTCCCACTCCCACAGGAACGTCCCTGCCGTTAAATCTTCTACTTGTAACTTTTTTGTGGCTGCATATGGGTAAGCAAGGAGAGATTCTAATTGTGAGACATCCTTCCATAGGCTTTCAGTCAGTGAAACACTAGGATTAGCTATATCTTCTAGAAAAGATCTTAATTCGAGCAACCTCTTAACCATAAAGTATGTACTTCCCCAGCATGTCGCTTGGTCAACAATAGCTCCTTTTCCTGCTCGCCTCTGCAGTATTGCATCAATCTTAGGGGTTCTTGCTACTATGGCTACTTGTCTCAACTTGCTTATCAGAGTTGCTGTATGGGGCTCCTTTAAGCCATCTCTTATAGCTAGTTGTAAGGTGTGGACTGCGCAACGCATGTGTTGGATTAGGCAAAGTTTTGATGCCTCTTCAACATCATCTAAAGGGTAGTTGTGAAAATAAAGTTAGAGCCACACCATTTTCTACAACTAATTCAATGAGATGCTTCTTAAATTTTTCTGCAGTCATCGTTATAGTGATTTTATCTGTAGTGAAGAATCTTGTGAGTGAGGTTTGTCCTTCAGTAGATGTTCTTTTTGCTGATGCTGAAGTACTTGGCCTTGATACCGCTGCTTTTACTGTACATGCCTTATCTTTTTCATTAACAATATCTAAGATTTTTGGGTGGAAACGCTGTAAATGTCTTTTTAAATTTGAAGCTCTTGTTGGAGCATTCCTATCGAAACCACTGAAAGTGCTTATCTTTTTTTCACAGAGTTTTTCATTATCACCACTATCATCTTCATCTTCAACCACACATTGACACACAAAATGTTTTTCATCTGTGGTTAAGGTAAAGTATTCAAAAACACTAGATTTAACCAGAGTGTTCTTAGCCATTTTATAAGGGGCTTTTGAAAATAAAAATTTAGAATTAGCTTACACAGAATGTATTCAAATATAAATTTCTGAAAAGAAAATCAACAGTAATTAGTGATATGCAGGAAAAGCTCCTAGAAAGATCCAGGGATGGGGTCAAATACGTATTTGTATTTGTATTTACAAATACACAAAAATAGATATTTGCATTTGTATTTGAGAATTTGAAAAGCTGCATATTTGTATTTGAATTTGTATTTGAGCCTTTTATTTGCCGTATTTGCTTCAAATACAGTCAAATACACTAATGTAATATAACTGTGCATATAACTACAAATTGATATGAACAGTAAAAATCAAACATTGAGAAATATGAATTTATTTTCTTTAATTATGCAAAAGTGCAGAAATATCAAGAAGTGTGAAATAATTTTCTCTAATAAAAATAATAAACAAGAGGAATTTGTTACTTTTCTTGCCTTGGTGCGAAAATGAAGTCTACTTTGATAAGAGCCAAAGTATTGCAATGTTAAGTTTTATACAATAAGTACTATACCAGTATTGTCTTACTTGAGGGGTAGCCGAAGTCAAGTAAATATTATCCGTTTATATTTAGGATGAAATTGGTACGAAATTTGCAAATACAGTAAAAATTGTATTTGCATTTTATTTGTATTTGAAGCTTCATATTTGTATTTATATTTGTATTTGGGGATTTATAAATTCGAATATTTGTATCTGTATTTGAATTTGGCCATAAAAAAAATAGTGTATTTGTATCTATATTTGTATTTGGGCAATTGTATTTGACCCATCCCTGGAAAGATCATGATGTAGGGGAATCATCATAAAATAACTATAATGCAAGATAGGAGGTTAAAGCTCCTATTAGGAGCTTTAACCTGAACCAATATAAAGTACATCATAAAAAAAAGGAGTCAGAGTCAGTCCATTTTTACCGACTCCGACTCCTCTAGCAATGAATTTACTTCTGACTCCGACTCCACAGCCCTGCTATATTCTAGTCTTCAAATGCTGGTCCTATCCCATATTCTTAGTCTAGTCTCTTTTCTTGAGCCCCATCTGAAAAAGTAGACAAACAAATAACCCTTGGGCTAGGGTTGCGAAATATCCCACATTTGATCCAAAAAATCCTGCATCCCGCTTTGAATTCAAAACCAAATGTCTCATAAAATATATTTTTTAAGCAAATTTTTTCAGGATGAACTGATTTAGAATTTGGTAAATATTGGATTTTACTCCCAGTCTGGTTTTATAATGAGAGCAAACTTTTCTGGTCAATTTTGAGGTGCTTTGCATGAATCTGGGTTAATATGTTTTAAATGACGGGCTGGACCTGTAAATCAAAATAACTTTTTATGAGATAGTTTCAATCGTTTTATTCAAATTTGTCACTCATTTTTTGTGCAAACTATTGTAGAAAATAATAATAATAATAATAAATATATATATATATATATTTAGTGTATTTGTAGTCAGGGTGGCATGACATGTTACTCTGCAACTTAATTAGTTTGTTGGTTTCTGTTCTGGCTATTTTTTTTTTCTAATTGGATTCAGTTTGGTGGTGTTTGTGATAGAATTATGATGTGCCATTCGTGTGGTTTCAACTTTGAGAACTTGATTTGTCATGTGCCCTAGATGAAGACAAAACATTGGATGTTTTTATCAATTAATTTTTATCAATTTATTCAACTGAATGCCCGGTTTGGTCAACTGTACGCCCTTGATGATTGGTTAGGTTAAGTTGTGATATTTTCATTAGTTTAAACAAAAATGATGAAAGCAAACTTTTCTGGTTAATTTTGAGGTGTTTTGCACTCTTCCTGTGGTAATGCGTCGTTTATGAGATCTTGTAACATGAACATGTTATCAAAAATACATTTTTGAAGTGTATTTTGGTGTGCTTTGTTCAAATATGACAACCATTTCTTGTGCAAATGAACAGAAATACAGTTGTCATTGCATGGCTCAAACACGTATTTCTATTTATTTGCACAAGAAATGAAGGTTATATTTGAACAGAGCACACCAAAATACACTAGAAAAATATATTTTTTATTTCAACTTCAGGCCATGTCATTTGCGACAATTACCCAAATCTGCCATTGGTTTCCTGTGCAAATGCGTAGTTTTTGAGATATCGTAACAAACATATAGGATATGTTCATGTTACAAGACCTCGTAAATGACACATTACCACAGGAAATGTGCAAAACACCTCAAAATTAACCAGAAAAATTTGCTCTTGTCATTTTTGTTTAAAGTAACGAAAATATCACAACAACCTCACCAATCATCAAGGGCATTCAATTAACCTAACCAGGCATTCAATTAACCTAACCAGACATTCAATTAACCTAACCAGACATTCAATTAACCTAACCAGACATTCAATTAACCTAACCAGACATTCAATTAACCTAACCAGACATTCAATTAACCTAACCAGACATTCAATTAACCTAACCAGACATTCAATTAACCTAACCAGACATTCAATTAACCTAACAGGTTAATATCGGTTATTTCACCTAAAAATCTTCTGATCTTTTCATATTAGGTACTCACTGTCACATTTCAGGCAAGTTAAGGATGAGAGAATAACACCGTAATTGATAAAAACATCCAATGCTTTGTCTTCATCTAGGGCACATGATGAATCAAGTCCTCAAAGTCTAAATCACACGAATGGCACGTCATAATTTGGATAGATTTGGATTCTCTTTTCATTAAAGATCACAATAACCAGACTAGAGGTCATAGTATGAAGTTATTTAAGCCAAGATATAGAACATATTTAAGAAAACATAGTTTTACAAACAGAGTAATTAAGTTTTGGAACAGTCTGACAAACAAGTGGTGACTTCAGATACACTTGATTCTTTCAAAAGAAGGTTGGATAGTTTGATGTCTGCAAGGGACATCTGGTGATAGTGTTTAAGCCCATTTTTATTGCATGAATGGTACTAGTTTATTTCATATATATTATGTGCATTTAGGTGATAAATCCCACAGCTCAACACAAGTGTTTTGGGATATAGGGAGGCAGCATCTTGGGTTAGGGGATACTCTGTCCTTACACACCCCATTTAAAGAGATTCCTCTGCTGAGTGGTACCCCCCCATAGTACTGTGAGGTATTGAAAAACTCATCTTCATTTGCCCCACAAACACCTTTAAATGGGAGACCCAAAATGGGTGCATACACATTTCTATATTACTGTATAGTCTTTACAGCCACACCTACACTTTTCAATTGGTCCGCAATTGATATGGACCATGACTTATTTTTGGTTGGCAAGGTACTGGTATTGATGGGTACCATAATGAAATTAACTGGATTCTTTCGATCTGATATATTTGCATGTCAGTTATAAATAGATATAGAGTGTAACATTTGTGGATGGTAGCCTATTATGACTGATCCTATGGATCCAGAGATTCTATCTCTAGTTTTAAATTGATAATTAATTAGTTTTAAATTGATAATTAATTAGTTTTGTAAAAATTGGTTGTTGCCAATGTACAGGCAGTTTTTACATAGTGGAGCCACCTCAATGGGCCGAAGTGGCCCCTAGTGTGCCCACTATAAAAATTTCTTATGTTCTTAATTCTATTGCAAACACCACCAAACTGAATCTAATTAGAAAACAAAATAGCCAGAATAGAAAATAATAAACTAATTAAGTCACCAGAATAATGAAAAAATAGCCAAATCAAGAAAAATATTTTATGAAAAAAGTATATTACAGCCAAAACAGGAAAGATATTTTATTAAAAAAAGTACATTTGAACAAATTTGCACAAGATATACATTTTTTTAGTCAGTTTTTAATGGCAATTCAATATATAGTACTTGTTCAACTGCTTGTGACGGAGTAAAATCCAATATTAACCTAGAATTTTCTAGAATTATGTAGGATCCTGTAATGTTGAATGTTCTAGAATATTCTAGAAATTACATAACACTTATAAAATGTGTTTGGCCACAAGTTGGCAATTTTTTGGCTGTAGTTATATTGTAAGCTTTGAATTAGTGTGAATCCTGTGATTGCTTGACCATACAACTTGAGATTGTGTAATTCAAATAAAATCTCTAAGTATGTCTACTTTTTATAAATCATTATTCAGGTGTAAATTACTGCATTTGCATAAAAGTTTTTGCATGAAAGAGGAACACACACACACACACTTGATTTTATTATTATAAAATTTAGGAATTTCAGGTACAGTAGCCTATACTTGAAGTCAGAAGATGGAGCTAAAATTTTGAAGATTAAAAGTTCAGAAAAATATTGACATGTCATAATATAATTAGTAAAGCCAATGTATAATATAATATTTAATATGCTTTGATAATTTCAATATTATTTACAATATTTCAACATTATGTATAATAATTTCTTTATTCAGTTTAATTGTTATGCATCATTTTAATAAAATTTTTCTAATTTTGCGTTATAATAGTTGAAGAAATCATTTCAATTTGAAAAAAAATTTGGTAAAAAAAAAAAACGGAAAAATTTGTCCCACATGAGCATTTGAAAAATCTGGCAACCCTACAGGCTTGGGCCATGGTTAGGTAATTAACTTCATGTTGCTTGCACAGGGGTAGCAACTAGGTATTTACACTGAAAAATACCAGTGGCCAACATTAAGATTCCTCACCTAAAAGGGTGATGCTCCTGACAGCAAAATTAGAATCCCTCGGGCCTTCTGACAGGAGTTATTTTTCAGTCACGGCCTCTCCTGCCTCAATTGATACGATACAATGAAATGTCGGAGGTCTAAGCCTTTCCAACGGCGCCTCCTGATGTCTTCATCCTCTGTGCTGTACTCTAATCATTTGATATCGTATTTTCCAGAATTTATATATTATCTGTTTTTTGTGGTCTATATTTCCCTTCTCAAAAATAAACCCCCCAATTATCTCCTCTTTGTCTGCCTTAAATGGCTGTTGTAATTCGATGACTTTTACTCTCTCCTCCCTGTATGCACTATACAGTCCAACAAGAAATGCTCCAGGTCTTCTTTTTCGTATGCACACATGGGGCATTTGGTGTCCCCTCCCATATATCTATTTCTGTCATTAAGTTCCAAATTATTTGCCCTACATCTATACAATATGGTTGAGGCTGGGTGTTATCATATATATCCTCCGTGCCTCCAATGCTTCTTTTCCATTTCCTATATAATTTTAAGTTTTCTTTTCCATCTATATCTTTCCTCCATTGGTCTTCATCCCAGGTACGTATTTTGTTTGCCAGTTCCTGTTTTCTGCAATCTTTTAGATATTTTATATTTATTCTCAAGTCAATCATATATCCCTCAACCTCCTTCCTCCACTTCCCTCTCGTTTCTTCTTTTACTTTACTAAATATTTCACCTACCAACCTTCCTGTGTTAATGGTATAAATAACTCCAGCATCCCTATCTCTTCCCGACTTTTCGTTCAAGTGCGTAATGACTAATGGAGCCCCACCGAGACAACCTAAGACTTGTCTACCGTAATAACTAAGTTTTCTGTTTTAGGTTTCGAAGACGGTGATGAGCCAGAAATACGTTGGTGATTCCATTGTTCGAGGGCAGCTCGAGGAATTCTGTGGAAGAAACCCAGTCGTTGTTGTTGTTGTTGGTTAGCCGATCAGCCCACCCTGATCGAGCAAGCCGGCGGCACGCAGGTAACCGATTGCCCTCTGCGGAGTGGACCAGAGGTTCAGCGCACTAATGATGTGTTGTTCTATGTTATATGTTCTACCCCGTCGTAGGCACCGTTACTACTACCCTGGTACAAGGGTGAAAGATATAACAAATGGTGTTGACCATTTTACAGACGGAACTTCTGAGGGTACAACGTATGCACTGCCGGCCTTTGGGCAAAGCAAGCAAAGCGGCTGCTTTAGGTCCCGCGCTATTAGGGGCCCCGCAAATATATGAGTACAGTATAAAAAATATTTTGGTTTTGAGTGGTAAATTAAATACGGCTTGTCATAATAACTCCTCATATACAGTAGTATTCATACACAATAGTATTCCGTGTTAATTATATATTTTGTTATATTTCAGATATCGACTAACAGTGATGCCTCCAAAGAGACTGCGAGATACTGCTCGGAAATATCTCAGCGGTCACCAGAAGAGACAGCGTGAAGCGAAGCGGAAATCAGAACTTAAGCGTATGTATGGGTCATTTGAAAAATTTCTAGAGAAACGCGATCCACAGGCTGAAACTGAACAAGATGTACCTGCGCCGTCACATGCGTCGTCACCAGCTTTGATAGATGAAAGTGATATCCAGAGGGAAGAAGAACCCATGGATCAGACTCCAATTCTGCAAAATCAGCCTCTGGATGCACTCAAAGATCCAGATCAATGGCCGGAAACTGTCAGCACAAAAATCAGAGATTTACTAGTGAGTAAAGGCCCACCACAGTGTGAGGAAGACTATAACTTTCCCAGAGATGACAATGGCCGCAAGTTTTCAAAAAGTCATTACAAGAGAAGGATGGAAAATAAAGAAGTTGTTATACGGAAATGGCTGATTTATTCAATCTCTAAGAATCGGATATTTTGTTTCTGTTGAAAGTTATTTGGAAACTCCAACAATGCCTTGGGGTGTGAAGGATTCTGTGACTGGGTGAATACTAATTCCAGACTGTCTAAGCACGAAAGATCACAGGGCCATCTGAAGGCGACTCTCCAATGGATGGAACTCGAACAACGTTTGATCAAAAGTTGCACTGTGATTCAACTTAATCGGGAACGAATCAATACGGAGAAGCTTAGGTGGAAAAATGTGTTTGAGCGCCTCCTCGCCATTGTACAGTACCTCGCTGAACACAACATGGCATTCCGAGGATCAGTAGATACAATCTTCAGATGGAATAATGGCAACTTCCTTGAAATGGTTGAGCTTATCTCAAGATTTGATCCCGACATGCAAGACCATCTTAGAAGAATAGTCATTAACAAAATTCATGATCATTACCTGGGAAAACGAATCCAGAATGAACTCATCTCGCTTATGGGCAACAAAGTTCGAGCAACCATTGTACACAGAATTAAAATGGCAAAGTATTTCTCTGTGATCCTTGATTGCACACCCGACTTTAGTCATAAGGAGCAGATGTCCCTTACTTTGCGATATGTCTCTGATGGATCATCAGGTATTGAAAGTGGAATTTTTGAACACTTCATCAAGTTCATTGAGGTGAAGGAGACCACAGGAGAAAACCTACTAGAGGTATTGATGAGAGAACTTCACGAACTTGGACTGAAAATGAGTGATATTCGTGGACAAGGATACGATAATGGTGCAAACATGAAGGGATACTCATCAGGCGTTCAAGCGCGACTTCTGGAAATGAATTCAAGAGCATTCTTCACTCCATGCGCATGCCACAACTACAATTTGTTACTTGGGGACATGGCAAAAACATGTGTTCAAGCCATCTAATTTTTCGGGGTTATTCAGCACCTGTATGTCTTCTTCTCAGCCTCAACCCATCGATGGTCAGTCTTCTGCAAGTATGTGAAAGAGTTCTCAGTGAAGCCCTTGAGCGAGACAAGATGGGAATGCCGTGTGCAAAGTGTCAAAGCTGTAGATATCAAGCTGTCGAGATCTATGATGCAGTTGTCGAAATTACTGAAAAAGCAAAAAATCCTCAAGGAAGAAGCGAAGCAGAATCACTCTGCAAAGAGATAAAGAATTTTAAATTCATTGTTGCTGTCATATTCTGGTATGACCTCCTCTTTCAAGTCAACTACGTGAGTAAAGATCTTCAGAGTGATTCAAAGCATCTGGCAAGTGCCATCGAGAGTTTGGAAAGAACATGTAAGTGGATGAAAGAATATCGGGAGAGTGGATTTCAAAGTGCTGTAACAGATGCCAAAGAGATTGCAGAGCAGATTTTAAGTCTCAAACTCCCTTATGTGTGGTATGTTTCCAATTATCAAAATCAGTTATCAAAATACTTCAAGGTTGACGTCTCTTGTTTTAACAGATAAACTGCCTTGAATCATCCAAAGTAACGAGTTCTACAACAAGGCAACCTATATTAACAGTAACTTAAACTTCTTAAATTCTCTTTGCTAACAGAAGGGGTGCATTTTGCTAATTTTTGGAGCAGTTTCTCTGGCAGGAGAGACTTGTTCCTCGGAGATGCACTTCATCTTAATGACATTGGAGCTGCGCATTTAGGAAGACTATCATAATTCTGTCACTTTTTTTCAGGCTCAGGGTTGCCAACCGAGGCTCACAAAATGTCACTAAATTTACTTCAAAAAGTGGCCAGAAAGTCACCAGATGAGGAATAGCCAAAATATCGCTAAATTTTTATTATAGTAGCCAAATCACTTCAAAAAGAAGCCAAAAAGTCGCCAGATGTGAAGATGAGGAGCCATTCCACTCGAAAATGTTGACTATATTTCCCGCTTATTGGGCCTTTTATGTAAAAAAATGTTATACTAATAATCGCACAAATATATAAGGCCATATAACCCAAAGGAATGGTCGAGACTGGCAGCTCGCCAAAAAGTAGCTAAAATTACACTAAGTCGCTAAACGCTAACAAATGTAGCCAAAACTCAACAAAAGTTGCTAAATTTAGTGGCAAAATCGCTAAATTGGCAACTCTGTTCAGGCTGCAAATCATGTGGTGTTGATGGTATTTCTGCTGAGCATCTGAAATTTAGTAGTGACAGATTAGTGCCTCTGTTAGCTTTGTGCTTTAAGTTTACTGGTACGCGGTGTTTTGCCGATACATTGTTATCCATTGTTTTGGTGCCAGTACTAAAAGATAAAAAAGGTAAAATCAACAGTAAAGATAACTATAGGCTAATAGCCTTGGCCAGTATTATGTCTAAGGTGTTTGAATATATACTCATTAATAGACTTGAATGTTATCTGTTGTTATTTTATTTGTATTGTGGTATCTGTTCATATAGACTTGCAGTAATCATAATGGAACCTTATTACTATATAAGACTAGTAAACATGGAGTTCAACGCTGTTCACGATCATATTAATTGTTCATCTTATGAACACAGATATTACATTATAATTAGGGGCCGTTCAAAAATTACGTAACGCTATTTTTGCTAAAACTTGACACCTCAGATGTAACGCTAGACCAGGCACCCCCTAAGATGTTATGTAACACTTCCCACACGTTACGGAACGTTACAAGGGGGCGGAGTGTCAGGTTTTAGCAAAAATAGCGTTACGTAATTTTTGAACGGCGCCTTACCTGTATGTCAATGATATATGTTGTTGGACTCGGTTGTCCCCCGTCCACCTCACCTTCCTCAAGTTGGGGTACTTTGACTATCTCTGCGGCGTTGCCACATGTACGGAGTCGCCTGTGAGGTGAGGAACATTACATATGCGGGCAACTGTACATGTCAGTGCCGACCTTAGGGGTGTGCGAACCGTGTGGTCGCACAGGGCCCGCAACTTAGGAGGGCCCGAAAATTTCACAGAAATTTACCATCGACGTCAGAGTGCCAAAATTGGTGTAAATTAATGTGATTTATTTGTGTAATATTGTGTAATATATATTTGTGTATTAGCTTGATTTTTCTTTTCTTCTCAGTCATTTAAAACAGTAGATAGATTTTAATGAAAAGATTTTTGTTACTTAATATACACCTGCAATTGGTTTATGTTTATTTTTATTAAATTTAGTTAATTCTTTTATGTTTTAGTATTCTTATATTACAATTGCCAAATATTCATTTGTAGTTGATTAAGTTATTTTCTTTTTTGTATATTTACAAACTTTATTTTGTGTATTTACTTTTGTTGAATATCCTAATTAAATTGAATTATCCTATTCCTAATTAAATATCCTAAGGCCGGCGCTGGTTGAAACCTCTTATGATAGTTTAAATATTTGATATATAATAAAGTAATAAGTAGTAATAATAGTAAAGGCTGTTGGTCTGTTGGTATTCTGTTACAGGTGCACTTGTATAGTTAAATTTTACTTCTTGTACTTGTTAACAATCTACTAAAATAAAATGATTAGCAATGAAAAACAATTTGACTTGTGTCATGGCGGGCCCGTACAGTATACTCTGCACATTGCCCGAAATATCCTAAGGCCGGCGCTGGTACACGTCTATTATTTTATATAAACTACTGCAGAAATTTCGTAACACTAATCTCGAATGTTCACTTTGTGTGCGAGAATTCATCTGAAATGTGCGAATAAAAGTGAATATTGGGATTCGTGGAAGATGTTTTCATTCTCAATTTCATTATTTACAAGCTGCACATCGCTATCGAAATATGTTATAATACACTTAATACTATATAATATTTTAAATATCTTCCTTTGCTCGTTGATTGAAGAATTAACAAAGTGAATTTGATCCTTTGTAATATTCTCTCTCTCTCTCTCTCTCTCTCTGGGTGGGGAGAGAGCCTTCTACTTTTCTATCCAGTTTTCTACTACTGCTAGGATAGTTGAAAGAAAAATAAACTTTTACAAAATTTTCCCTGGCACCCGTTGCCATTGGTACCTCCTCGGTATGGGCCGCAAGGCCTTTTGAGGTACTTCTTTTCCTTGTAACTCCTTGTAACTCTCTCTCTCTCTCTAGAGGTCTTCTTTTCCTTGTAACTCTCTCTCTCTCTCTCTCTCTCTCTCTCTCTCCAAAGAATGAAGGAGAAAATTAAGTGGGATCACCTGAAGATCCGTCACCCTAGCCTTTTTCAGTTAGCTTTATAAGGCTAACTAACGAAAATATCACGACCTAACCTAGCCAATCGTCAAAGGTGTACAGTTGATCTAACGGCTAGTTAGGTTAAGTCGTGATAGTTTCGTTAGTTAGCCTTATAAAGCTAACTAAAAAAAGGCTGGGGTGACGGAGCTTCAGGTGATCCACTAAGTGGTCTCTACTTAGGTACTTAGGTCTTCATTATCATTCTGGTCAATGAGCATTATAAACACTATTGCTAAAGGTATTGATGTTGGTAAGCTGACTCTAGCTTGAAAATTTAGTATATTAATAAATATTTCACATGAGGTCAGACTTTTCCTTTACCATATATATACCCAAAACTGGATCCTATCTGCTTTGTAGATAGCTGGTGAGGGAAGCTATATTTTTGGGACCTCTTTGCGAGTGACCCGTTGCCCGCGTCGGGCTAGCATCATGAAAAAGAAAAGCTATAGTATTTGTCATTTACCATTACTTATTCGGACTATAGTGAATTTAATTATCCTAGAAGAGTTCCTTGTTCCATGCACGGTCTGTGTGTATCATATATATATATATATATGTGAGAGAGAGAGAGAGAGAGAGAGAGAGAGAGAGAGAGATATATTCTAAAAGGTATACTTAACAGAAACAAAGAGTTTAAAAATGAAAGATATTTTCAAATAAATACAAAATTTAATCCTTAAATCTATTTATAAAACGATTACATTTGCCACGACTGCGTGCTTTTATGGCTGTATTGCAGAGTGCTTTTATTTTATTCGCTCAGCACTGTTGTCCAACTGTCTCGTGGGTTACATAATAGAGTATATACAGAGAAAGAGCGGGAAAAACAGTTTACAATGAACTCAGCATTAAACTAAATTAAATAAAACTAAAACTAACTAAATTTTAAATTCGAAAGAGAAAAATTCCACTTTTTGTTTAAATGTTTTCTTAGATTTTTATTTTACGAGGATTTCTACCACACACACACACACGGATCTTTTCCATTTGACTGCCGCCATTGAAACATAAGAGGTGAGTGCCCCCAGCCTTCTTTACTTAGCCTTATAAGGCTAACTAACGAAAATATCACGACCTAACCTAACCAATCGTTAGGTCAACTGTACGACCTTGACGATTGGTTAGGTTAGGTCGTGATATTTTTGTTTGTTAGCCTTATAAAGCTAACTAAAGAAGGCTGGAGGCCCTGATCTTCAGGTGATCCCCTTATTTTTCTGAGTACACGATTAAAACTTAAAAATTAAGCATGGATCTTGAAAGTAATTAAAATTGTTTATAAGAAACAAAATTTGAAGGGGAAATTAAGAAAAGCTTTTTTATAAAGTAACTTATTTTGTATCATCAAAACATTTCAGTTAAAATACAAAATACAAAAAGTTTAATTGTTTCAATGGCGACAGTCAAACGGAAAAGATCCCTTCTTTCTCTGGGCTAACCTTAGAGTGGATCTTAGGGTATACATAACATTTATTCATCTGAGAATAAGACAAGGCATATTTTGAAAAGAAATTCATTGGAAAAATAAAGCAAAAAATGCAGTTACATACACGAAAATGTGAGGAAAAGCCCTCTTCTAAACAAAATAACACACTATATATATAAAATCAAAGGTTATCAAAATATATATAACCAAATATAACCATATATATATATATATATATATATATATATATATATATATATATATATATATAGCACAAGGACATTATATCTACAAACAAATAGAGTCGCACTTTATGACAATGTGATGCAATAAATGTTCGAAAACAAACTTTCGTCTGTTGTCGGCAACGATATTTTTGTATTGCGAGAAAACTTTCAACATCACAAGACTCTATTGGTATGTAGTATTCTAACTTAAGCATGTGCTCAATTATCAAGATTTTCAACAGTGTCATCGATGGCAGCGGATTAACTTACGGGCTTTATTTATACAATGCTTTACTCGAGCCCCGCGTTTTATTAAATTATTATCGTGACATTCGAACAAAAACTAATCATTTCCTAATTATTTACCAAAATTTGCGTTTTAAATAAAAAATCTAGAAATATGCACTTTCGCTCAAAAATGCTTAAAATTTGCATTTGCTCGTATGCAATAAGCAAAAATCCGAAAGTTACTCGTAAGAAGGAACTACAGAAAGTAAAGCATCTTGGGATTTAATACGTTTAGTAATATGTTGTCGAATTATATTTTTAATTATATTTTTATTTTCAATGACTACATTTATTTCTTTAGGTAGAAATTGATTGGAAGAGGAAGATTGAGAATATTTTCCATTTTGAAAGTATTTTCTTCATACCATAATTCACCACATGTTCGTCCGAAACACTTATCATAGGGGAAATTAAGAAAAGCTTTTTTATAAAGTAACTTATTTTGTATCATCAAGACATTTCAGTTAAAATACAAAATACAAAAAGTTTAATTATGTTTCAATGGCGGCAGTCAAACGGAAAAGATCCGAAAGAAGAAAGTAAGGGGTTAAAAGAACAGTATATTTAAGTTTCAGGTAAACTGCATGTACGTTTAGCAGTTTTTAAAAGCATACATATTCAAAGCCTAGTTACGACTGTCCTAAAATATATATTAAAGAAAGGATTGACATTCACAGGCGGATTTACCAATATACAGTAAATACTCTGTGCGTACAGCTCAAGTTGACGAATCAGTATTTAATCATATTCCGCACAACATAATATTAACTTTAATGACTACTTAGTCCTCGCTCGTATTAATGGCAGTGATAACAGAAAAATAGTGGAATCCTTCTTTATTAAAAACACTGATAATTTTAATGGTAATAGAGTATCTTTCGACTCAGACGATTTTACGCTGAATATTTTAAAGTTTGTTCCTTCGCTGAAGGGTAACAACCAGCCACCTTCGTTTGTTGGTTGTCTTTTTTAATTTTTTTTTAATAATTTGTATAGTTACTTCATTCAGTTTTAATTGGAGCAGCGACCACTTTGGTTGTTCTTTTGTCCATTATATGGGTTGAAAACATTATTTGAATCTTATTTTGGATTTTCTTGAGGGTTTTTAATTATATATATCAGGCCATCCCATAAGTAATGTCGTGTTTTACGATAGATTAAGTTTAAACTAGTCCTACTCGGTTTAAGCACAAATTTTCCGAAGGTTATATCTAAGAGGAGATCTATCGTGTTTCGCTACATACTTTACAGACCTTGACCAGTGAAGACGTGTGTTTTGCTTTATGTGAACCCCTCATAAACATGGCGGTATCAGAAGAGCATATCAGGCATATAATGCTTTACGAGTTCAAAAAAGGGAATAGTGCTAATGAAGCAACGCGAAACATTCGGGACGTTTATGGCAACGATATTCTGCATGTGAGGAAATGTCAAAGATGGTTTCAAAAGTTTAGGAATGGTGACTGCTGTTTGACAGATGCAGCACGCTCTGGACGCCCTGCTGAGTTTGATGATGACCTGCTGTTAGCCGCACTTGAAGAAGACTGTTCAACAACTGTCGAAGAATTGGCCCAGAAACTCAATTCATCCCCGTCCACCATCCAGCGACATTTGCAACAACTCGGGAAAGTGCCTAAGTTAGGAAAATGGGTGCCACATGAATTGTGAATGTCGGTCGACAATCTGAGGGTGCGGGTAAACATTAGCACAGCTCTTCATTCTCGTGAACTCCAAGATCCGTTTTTGCACCGTTTAGTGACTGGTGATGAAAAGTGGATACTGTACCAGAATGTTAAGCGCCGTCGACAGTGGGTTTGTGCCGGAGAACCAGCGACACCACAGCCAAAACCAAATCTTCACCTTCGGAAGGTGTTGCTTAGTGTTTGGTGGGATAAAAGTGGTGTAATACACTTTTAAACCTTACCACACAACCAAACAATCACCGCTCAAGTCTACTGTCAACAACTGGATCGATTGAACACTGCACTAAAAAAAAAGAGACCTTCTTTGGTTAATAGGAAAGGAATCGTGTTCCACCACGACAACGCACGTCCTCATACCGCTCGGATCACTTCTGCAAAAATTGAGGAGCTTGGGTGGGAAAAATTTCCACATCCATATTCTCCAGACCTTGCGTCTTCAGATTATCATCTCTTCAGGAGTCTGCAAAACTATCTTGACGAGAAACAGTATACTTCTTTAGATGACCTGCACACCAGTCTTTGTACGTTTTCTGCCTCAAAACCGCCTGAATTTTATAAACATGGCATTGAAAAGCTTGTAGGACGTTGGCAGTGTCATTGATTCCGATGGAAAGTATATACTAGATTAAAAAGTTTCAGTTGAGTTTTTTTTGTCCTTCAAATTCCGATCTAAAAAACGACATCACTTATGGGATGACCTGTATATATATATATATATATATATATATATATATATATACAGGGTGTTTGAAAACTTTCTGTACAAATTGTAATGGGGGATAGGCAACACCAAGACAAACCCTTTTCGTCTATAAGTGTATGTCCGCTGACGTCACCATTCGGCGCGAGAGGGCGCCGCTGCAATTGGCTAAAAGAAAAGGTGAAGTGGGCTAGACTCGCGCTTGCCGCGGGCATTCTTAAATCGGACGTAGTACGCGTAACATGGAGCGCTTCACGACTGCTGAAATGGCTGACATACATATGGTGTATGGGGCTGCCAATGGAAACGGAAGAGCTGCTGTGAGGTTATACCGACAGCGCTTCCCAAACAGACGTGTGCCAAACCACCAAACGTTTGCGCATTTGTATCGGCGACTGCGAGAAACTGGAACATTCCATGCAAACATGCATGACACTGGTCGGGAGAGAAACGTGCACACTCCTGACGTCGAGTCGGGCAGGCAGCAGGTACGGCCCAATCAACTTGCCATGGACAATACCCGCCCAAACATTGACGGCGAACCGTTCTTGATGAGCATGCACCCGTGTAGCATGTGGATTTGCGTGCGCCCACACGTGAGAATTGTGCATGTTAAACACACCCTCACGTGTGAAACAGGCCTCATCTGAGAACAGCACATAAGCCGGAAAATTAGGGTGCACCGCTGTCTGCTGCAGAAACCAGCGTGCGAATTCCACACGAAGAGGGTAATCCGGAGGTTGTAATGCCTGGACTCTCTGACGATGAAACGGATGTAACTGCTGCTCTTGCAACACTCTCCAGACCAGGTCGTGGTTCACACCGAGGATACGTGCAACACCTCGCGTGCTTGCGCTTGGATTGTCCTCAAATCGCCGTAGGATTTCTTCTTCCATGTCAGGAGTGCGCACGTTTCTCTCCCAACCAGTGTCATGCATGTTTGCATGGAATGTTCCAGTTTCTCGCAGTCGCCGATGCAAATGCGCAAACGTTTGGTGGTTTGGCACACGTCTGTTTGGGAAGCGCTGTCGGTACAACCTCACAGCAGCTCTTCCGTTTCCATTGGCATCCCCATACACCATATGTATGTCAGCCATTTCAGCAGTCGTGAAGCGCTCCATGTTACGCGTACTACGTCCGATTTAAGAATGCCCGCGGCAAGCGCGAGTCTAGCCCACTTCACCTTTTAGCCAATTGCAGCGGCGCCCTCTCGCGCCGAATGGTGACGTCAGCGGACATACACTTATAGACGAAAAGGGTTTGTCTTGGTGTTGCCTATCCCCCATTACAATTTGTACAGAAAGTTTCAAACACCCTGTATATATACACACATATATATAATATATATATATACACACACATTCAACTGCAAAGAACACGCAGTATAAATAACGTAAGAAACGACGCTTGTATAGGAGATATTCCGCGCAAGACGAGAGAGAGAGAACGGAACAAATGAAAAAATGAGGTAACCACCTGGGAATCGAACCCGGGATCTTCCGATTGCCGGTCAGACGCGATACCATTTCACCATGGTCCTCACTCTTCGAAATGCCGTAATTCTTCTACATACTCGCAGAAACCAATGCCCAAGGGGGCATCCCGCATGCCGTAACATTATATACATTCAACTGCAAAGAACACGCAGTATAAATAACGTAAAGAAACGACGCCCCTTGGGGCATTGGTTTCTGCGAGTATGTAGAAGAATTACGGCATTTGGAAGAGTGAGGACCATGGTGTAATGGTATCGCGTCTGACCGGCAATCGGAAGATCCCGGGTTCGATTCCCAGGTGGTTACCTCATTTTTTCATTTGTTCCGTTCTCTCTCTCTCGTCTTGCGCGGAATATCTCCTATACAAGCGTCGTTTCTTTACGATATATATATATATATATATATACAGTATATATATATATATATATATATACACCTTTCATCCTTTCAAATGTTCCGCGCGATGATTCCTCATTTCACGAGGTCAAGCTTGTCCCCTCTCCTTTCGAGTTGGCCTGGTGAAGTAGTGAGTTGGTTTCTTGTACTCTCCACCAGAGATGGGCAAGATCACCAACTTTGGTGATCTTGAAGATCAAGATCAGATCACCAGAAAAATGTGATCTTGAAGATCAAGATCAGATCACCAGAAAAATGTGATCTTGAAGATCCAGATCAAGATCGTGATCTTGAAGATCACTTTTCAAGATCACTTTTTAAGATCACTTTTATATGAATTGAAAAAAGTTGTACTCTTGTAGAGTAAACAAAAACAAATTATTTTGTTAATCACTCCTGAAAAGTATCACTCCTAATACTCCCCTGAGGGCTGAGGCAATACAAGCATCGCATCCTACCCATGTCACCTGATCTAAACCACGGGGATTGACGATTCCCCTTTCAGTTTTTCAGGTGGTAAACTTAAAACTTAGTATTATCATAACTTATCAGCAAAGAAAAAACTATTAAATGACCTACATATAGTTTTTAGTTCTATTTTTCTCAATTCTCATTTCACCAGGTCCATAACCCATATCAATGAATGGTCAGCATATATAAGTAAACATTTTTTACATAGAATTTAATTTTACAGTTTTACTGCAGTACGCAATTACTGACAATATAAGGGTAAAAACAGCAAGTTAAGTGTGTTAATTTAATGTTCAACCGCTGTAAACATTTGCTTTCAGCAAAACCAATTGTTCAAAGTTACCATCCGAGAGACGACTTCGTTTGGGGCTATGAACCATGCCAGCAAACGAAAACAACCGTTCCACTGGTGCAGAGGAAGGTAGCGTGGTGTTATACCTCTTGAAGATCTTCTTTATAGCAGGATACCTATCTAAAGAGTCGAGTGCCTTACTGGTGTCCTGCAAATAATTGAGGACTTCCAAGTCTTCCTTGTTGTTAGGAGCAGAGAATGAGCCGTCCATAGTTCTGAAGAAATCGTCTTCAGATGATGAGTCTGAGTTCACCGAACTATTACCACTGCTGTCAGAATTACAATTTCTTACAGCCATTTGCAGCTTGTCTTTTACTTGAGACTTGATTGCTTCATGATCGCCGAAATTAGGCCCTTGCAACAATGATATCCATCTAAGTTTGAAATACGGATGAGATACTGAGGCCAAAACGGCATCAGTTACCTCGGGGCTCAACGACAAAAAATGACAAAATCTGGCATTGAAGCCAGAGACGACTGCTGCCAGTAATGGCATGCAGTGTCTCAAGCGCAGGTCGTTTGGTTGGATAGGCTCCAATCTTGCGAGGGCATCTTGAGTCACTAGGACTGTTGGAAGAAGATAACCGTAGTAGCATTCTTTCTCTGCCTGTAATTTGTTGAGGGCTGCTGCAATTGGTTTTAGAACAGACAAATATTCTGAAATAAATTCCAATTCATTGTCTTTGAGGATGGGTAGATTCAGTTCTTCAAGAGCTACATTCACGTCGTTCTTATGTTTATATATTTGGCTTAATGAGTCGTACATTGAGTTCCATCGGGTGACGCATGGGTACCTAAATTGGACGCCAGTTATTTCCTGTATTTTTTCTGCTGACTTGGGTTTACCAGCAGCATTCCACAGCGCCGAACATTTTCCCATTGCAGAATGCTTTATCTTCTTTAGTCCAGGTGAATTCAGTCCTTTATCTGCATCAGTTGTTGCTACCAAGTTCAATGTGTGGGAGGCACATCGAATATGGGATGATAGTTTCACTGACTCCTCTCCATGCTCTCCTGAATGTTCAGGAAAGTTGCTGATGATAACCTCTTCATCTTCATCTTTTCATCATCATCTTCATCTGCATCATCTTCATCAATGTCGTCAGTACGATTCTGAACACGAACACCGAACTCTTTAAAGCATTTCACCATGTTCGATGCATTGTCGGTGACTGTAGATACAACTTTTCTATAAGATAAACCATGCTCCGAGTTGATCCTGTCCAATATTCCAGCAATTTTATCAAAGCTATGTGTTCCACGAAATCTTCGGCATGCCAGTGCAGCTGATCCTCGCGACAAGTCATCATTGATCTGTAATGTAAGAATAAAAATCAATGTTTGTATGAACATTTTTTTAAGCTTAATTTAATAATATTGGTTAGACACGCACCAGCTAAACTGCGCCACCAAACATTGAAGAGAAGAACTATGTGATATACTGTAAAGGAGGCAATTCAGCGATGAGTCGCCTACCATACCACACATCAGTGACCCATCCCATAAGAGCAAAATGTGGAAGAGTCCATATTCACAGCCTGTGAATATGGACTCTTCCACATTTTGCTGTGAATCAGACACAATGACAGATGACAGAATCAGTGAATTAGTGTGAAATTACTGTGAATCACAGCAAAATGAAGACTCACCAAATTAATGAATGAGGAACACATGTCGAATAATTGAAAAGATTATACTATAAGTCTATCAGACTATCAGTCTATCACCAATGGTCAATTTATCAATTATATAAAAATAATACACTAAATCAATAGCATACCCAATGCGCAGTGACTCCCATGAAACTGCGGTGATTAGTTGACCATATGTCGCATGTAACACACACATGGTCAACTGCTGCCAGTTTTGCTTGTATGTCTTCCTTCATTGTACTGGTTGTTGTTGCAAGAGATCTAGCCAGGGTGCGTCTAGATGGCACCTGAACAGCCGGGTTGACGTCTGAAAAAAATATTTAAAAATTAAAACAAATACAATAGATTAGCTATGGAAAAAATATCAAAATATTTAGCTAGGCTAGCGATAGTCTAATGTTCATACAAATAATATGATTAATTATTTTAATCAGATATTAGCTATGGAAAAAATAGCAAAATATTTGAGTTATACTAACATGAAAGAAGATCCTTAAATTCATGTAGTTCAACTAGGCTCAATGGTAGGAGCCCATTAGCCACAAGCGAGAGAATCTTCTTTTCAAGGATATCCTTGCATATTGGTGGTCCTGGTTTTTGCTTGGAAATGTGGAACATGCTTAGTGTTGACTGCTTGGCAATTTTGGCAGGGCCAGCATTGCTGCCGCTGGCATCTTTTTCTTTAGCTGGACGCTTGCGAGATTTCTTCTCCGATTCATATTCACCCAAAAGATCCGAATGTAGTTTCTGCACAAGAAAATAAATTATTATCATGCGGAGAGACTTCTTGAACACCCTGTATAATATTTATCAGAGTATCAAACTTCTAGTTGAAATTAATACTTAACAAGATTCTAAAATTTTGTTATCTTTAACTAAAATTATTTTCACCATGATCAGTGCATTTTTATCCTATGTTAAATTGAAAGCCGAATTTCGTCCTTCAGTAACTAAATAGGAGAAATTACAGACATGGATCAGACAGAGAGAAAGACAGATACACCTGGCGTTTTATTATAGTTGGATATCGGCAGTTTTTAATGTAGTTACTAGTCCATAATCTATTAATATCTGAAGTGCACAATATATTCAAATGGACGTCTATGTAAATGTAGTATGAGTCTTGTATGGCACCAGTCACTTAAAATATGACTTGAACCATCATGTTAATGTTGCTACTTACTACTTAGTTACTAAGTAGTACTAACCCTGAGGTGCCTCAGAAGATTGCTTGTTGAGTCGAGGCCAGCAGACAGAATTGTAGTTTTCTTTGTACACTGCCTACAAATAACTTTGATACTGTTTCCAGTTTTTTCGACAATTTAAAAATATTTTCCGTTCAATAGCACAGATTGATCCTTATTACCAACATTGTTATCTAAATATATTGAATACTGTTCTGGTGACAACCTAGAATATTTGGTTCCCTTGGGAGCCTGTTGAAGTTGTAAAATTGCACTCATTATTAAAAAATTCAATCTGTAAATAAAATATGTTTAGAATTAATTTATTATGAATACGGACCTATAGGCTATATTTTATGCCTATATATAATAATATATTAATAGAACACTTTTAACATAATTGCACAGTAAATTACACTTTTTACGAGCCTAAATTCCACAGCAACTACACCTTCCATGAGCCCACGCATGACGCAAGTCACCCAACTAACAGAAAACATAAACAGTCGGTGTTGAACAAAGTTGCCACCAGATGTCGCTTGGACAAAAAACAAATGACATTCGCATAGCGGCATATTTAAGAATCTGAAATTAAAAGTGATCTTGAAGTCTAAAGTGATCTTCAAGATCAAGATCACAAGAAATAAAGTGATCTTAGATCAAGATCAAGATCACCATAATAAAAGTGATCTTCAAGATCAAGATCAGATCACGATCTTGATCTTCAAGATCACGATCTGATCTTGAAGATCAAAATCGTGCCCATCTCTGTCTCCACCTCACATAGCCAGGTACGCCCGGCTCATCGGTATTGTTCTGAGCCAGGCGTCTAATCATTTGAAGATGTCCACTGCAACACCACTCGTGTTCCTTAGGTCTTTGGACAGCTGATTAAACAGTTTTGGTCCACTCACAACAAAACTATTTTCTTTCATGATTAAGGATGTTCCCTGTCTAGCTTGTAATTTGGGAACACGATACAGTCTTCCTTTTCTACTTTCCATCGTTGTTTGGGAAGTTACAGGGTTCAGAGTAAGATGAGGGACTAGTTTCTCCATTATTTTCCAAGTGTAAATAATGGTGTATCTCTCTCTCCTCCTTTTCAGTGAATATAGGTTTAATTCGCGTAACCTTTCACAGTAGTTTAGTTCTTTGCAACCCTTGATCTTGGCTGTGAAGCTTCTCTGAATTCCTTCTAGTTGCATAATGTCTTCTTTTTTATAAGGGCATGTTAGGACCGAGCAATATTCCAATTTCGGTATGATCAGTGTTTTCTGTAGAGGAATTATTATATTCCTATCCCTTCGTTCAAAGGTTCCCAGTATTTGCTCAGTTACTCTCTTTGCTCTGTTTACTGCTATCTTATTTTGTGTTTCAAATTTCACATCATCACTCATTACAACCCCTAAATATTTTGCTTTACATATATATATATTAGTTAGGCAGAACAGAATAGTTAGACAGAATAGTTAGACGGAATAGTTAGACAGAAAATCTATGACTTTTTGGAAACTCAGAAAAAATTAAAAAATAACAACATGGGTTTCGGTCAGGCAGATCATGCTCGTCACAGCTAATGGAACACTACAACAACATTACTAATGCACTTGAAAGTAGTGAAAACTATGATGTAATATACACAGACTTTGCCAAAACGTTCGACAAGTGCGACCATGGAATCATAATACATAAACTGAAATATATGGGAATAACAGAAAAAGTAGGGAAATGAATATACGTATAATTTCCTTAGTGAGCGGCGGCAAGTCGTTACCGTACAAGGAGTATCTTCATCAGTATCAGAGGTCCTCAGCTCAGTACCACAAGGAACAGTATTATCTCCACCACTCTTCATAATCATGCTAACTGATATAGATGAGGAAGTTACCAGAGACAGCACAGTAACATCCTTTGCCGATGACACAAAGAACAGTAGAAAAATAAAACCCAGAAGATGTAGGATCTCTGCAAACCGACATGAACAGAATCTACAAGTGGACGGAAGACAACAATATGAATTTTAACACTGGGAAATTTCAGCTGTTACGGTACGGAAAAAGAGAAGACCTAAAATCCATAGAATATTATACTCCAAATGGACAGGAAATTCAGAGAAATTCTAGAGCAAAAGATTTACGAGTTGTAATGACTGATGATGCGAAATTTGAAACAAAATAAGATAGTAGTAAACAGAGCAAAGAGAATAACTGGGCAGATACTGAGAACCTTTAAACGTAGGGATAGGAATATAATGATTCCTTTACTGAAAACACTGCTCATACCCAAACTGGAATACTGCTTGGTCCTAACATCCCCATATAAAAAAGAAGACATTAGACAGCTAAAAGGGATTCAGAGAAACTTCACAGCCAAGATCAAAGGGTGTAAAGAACTCAATTACTGGGAAAGGTTACGCAAATTAAACCTATATTCACTGGAAAGGAAAAGCGAGAGATACACCATTATTTACACTTGGAAAATAATGGAGAAACTAGTCCCTAATCTTACTCTGAACCCTGTAACTCCCCAAACAACAGTGAAAAGTAGAAAAGGAAGACTGTGTCGTGTTCCCAAATTAAAGGTGAGACAGGGAACATCCTTAATTCTGAAAGAAAATAGTTTAGTTGTGAGAGGACCAAAACCGTTTAATCAGCTGCCCAAAGACCTAAGAAGATTAGACAAAAGAAAATTAGACGCCTGGCTCAGAACAATACCTGATGAGCCGGGCGTACCTGGCTATGTGAGGTGGAGAGTACAAGAAACCAACTCACTACTTCACCAGGCCAACTCGAGAGGAGGGGCGACAAGCTTGACTTACCAATATGTAAAATATTGGTAATTTATAAAAGATATTTATGATAACACTTTACTCTATAACTTAAGTAATGCTGTTATAAGTTAAACAAAAGCAATGAAAGCACACTAACACATAGATAACAGTTTGATATAAAAAAATGTCAGCTGTTGCATGTAAATATAAAGTTGTTTCACCAGTGTAAACAATCTCAAGAAAAAATAAAAATGTTGTGGGTAAATAATTTGATGTCGCTTACTTTATTTGCACCAATTATTGCAAAAATGTGTAAATTTTAGATTGAAACGAAGCTGTACAGTATATACCTTCAACGGTGTAAATACAGTATCATTAGATGGTATCATTATCGTATATTTTTGGTAGATTTTCCGTGTTGTTTTATAATTTTGGTAAATTCTTATAGTTTATCAAAGAATTTCTGATTTTTCTTATCAACTCGTAATTTCGGTAAAAATTAAAAAATTTTGGTAGAGGTGGTAACACTAATTTTTGTCATTAATGATAACTGATATTTATTTTTGTGCATTTCACGTATATCTGCTTATAGGAAAAGTTTCATACGAGTACATACACTAGCAATATTTATATACATATTGTGGACGACGGGGGAGGCACGTGTAGTGTGTTTTAACGTAAATTCCGTTAATTATAATAGTCGGCTTCGGCCGACTAGATCTCTCTCTCGTTGAATGTCATATTCATCTTAATTCGTCGCACCCTTAAATCACCATGTTTTGAAAGTTTAATTGAATAAAATCATATAAAATCTGTCATGTTTCGGCTTCCCATACGTTAGGCCTAATGAGACACACGCTGCCGAGTCAGACAGGCACTGTACTCAGTTAAAAGAAATTCACTAA
This sequence comes from Bathynomus jamesi, assembly GCA_023014485.1. Classification (NCBI taxonomy): domain Eukaryota; kingdom Metazoa; phylum Arthropoda; class Malacostraca; order Isopoda; family Cirolanidae; genus Bathynomus; species Bathynomus jamesi. Next base: position 285,608 of record JAJOZX010000375.1, on the reverse strand, counting down.
TGAAAAACTCTTAAAATTTGCAATGCAGTATAAGTTCCATATAACAAATATCATTAGAAGTAAATAAGTAAATATAAATTATGTTATTACAATAAAAACAATTATTACATTAGAGAAAACCACTGCAATATATATAGAAACAGTACGCATATTAAAATATACATACAAAACTCAGTGGCTATTTTTACGTCTCATGGCCTCGTAGGTAACGTTAATGGCTCGCAAAATTTGGGCTTCATTGGCATTGGTTCGGATCTCACCGAGGTTAGGTAAGTTTATTTTTAATAATATATTTAATCTTAAAACTTATGTTGGTGTTAGTATGTTGTTCCTGACTGACAAAATTTACATACTTCTTGTTGTTGTTGGTTAGCCGATCAGCCCACCCTGATCGAGCAAGCCGGCGGCACGCAGGTAACCGATCGCCCTCTCCGGAGTGGACCAGAGGTTCAGCGCACTAGTGATGTTGTATTGTGTTCTGTGTTGTGCTAGAGCGGTACAGTCTGTCATAATGTGTTCAATTGTTTGTGGGGTGCCCTGGCACAGGTGGCAGGTGTCGTCTGTGGAGTTGTCTAGTCTGTGTTTATATGTTTGTAAGTTGGGGTGATGTCCACATCGGAATCGTGCTAAGTTAAATCGATCCGATCTGCTCAGGCTGGTCTCTGACCTGTTAATGGGTGGCGGCTTCGCACCTAGGACCGCATTAGGACCGAGTCGTGTCAGTGCTTTGTGGGTTAGGTGTGGGTGTATGTGTTTTCTGTACTGTATGATGTCTGTGGGGCGTGGTATGGAATGGAGTATTTGATTATAATGTCTCTCTGCTTTTACCTTAATGGTGCGAGGTGTTGGTGCATGCTTGTGTCGAGGGGTATGTCCCTAAAAGGGCCCTCGATTTGTTTTAGACGACTAAGGACGATGAATACCGGGGGTGGTCCCCTTGGTTAGAGTCGGAATTGTATCCGAAGGATAATAGACAACGTCACTCTCGGGTTACCAGTGGATGCACTTGGCGCTCGCGCCTTGTCAAAAATGTGTGTGGATGTCACTGACCACTCTTACCTCAATTGGTTGTAAAGTTTCGGAAGATCACCTTTGAGTGCTTCCGTACGGAGGTTGTAACGAGTTTATGCGGTGAATGGAAACGACTACTAATTTAACAAAGTCTTTTTATTAATTCACTTTGGGACAGAATTCTTTTTATTGTAAAAATAATATTTAATTAAATTAAATGAAATTAAATTAATTAAATTAATTAATTAATAATTAACTTTAGTTACGTAAAAATAACGATTATATATACAGCTCTTAAGGTGAGACTTAAGACAGATTAATCGGGAACAGTTAACTAAAGCGCAATGAACAATTATATATATTTAAGTTAAGTTCCATTATCAAATGGAACTAAATTGACCGGAGGGGTAGTGCCACTGCAGGAATAATTACAGACTTTAAGTCACAGAGTTTACGTAGTATGAAGATGGTTAGAAGGCAAAGAACCCGTTTCCGACGCTCTCGGGGTTTTTATAACCTCGGGGTAGGCGGAGACGAGGTAAACTAAGGGTCACCCTCTTACGGGCGGAGCCTAACAGCAAGCGCCTATAATAGTTTTCTATATTCGAATTTAAGCGGAGGCGACGTTAATTGACTGCCTCGATTGGGAGATGGAACTTCGGGAGAGTTCCGGGGGCGAACCAATCATGATCGAAATAGGTTTCGCGGAATTTACATTTTCTTTTGATAATAAAGCATAATTATAGGATCGAGAGGCGCCAGAGGGGCGGCATGGAAAGGAGGGTCGAACCTATACAAAAGGGAACTGATTTGGAAGGAATTTATAGGGCGCAAATGAATTTCATATTCGAGATAACCACTTTTGCGTGATTCTTTGGAAAAGAGAAATAGGGGTTAGGGAGAGCTGAAATTTGGTATGCGAGTAGGTCGAGCTAGGGGAAATCTGGTGGGCTATAGGTTGACACAATTATGCTTTATCTATGGGAATAGGTCAAGATTTTAGGAAAATTTAATAATAAAAAAATATAAAAACTGAGGTGTTTATAGACGCTTGCCTTGCATCACGTGATGCTGACAATAATAGAGACGCGGAGGGATCGAAGAATTCATGCGATGTGCATATTTTCATAAGCACCTCGCATCTAACAATTTAGATTGGGATTATGGGATTTTGTGGATTAATGGGATTATGGGATTTTGGATTAATGGGATTATGGATTGGGATTTATGGATTACATGGGATTTCTCCGCGTATGAAAGAATGCACACTCTGTGATGTCAGAACAAAGGAATTTTGGGTTCAAGGTTTAGAATGCAATTCGTCGGAGACGAACTTTTTGTACCGTAAGGATTTACACTACGGGACACTACCTCCCCTTCTGCAAAGTAACAATTAAACAAAAAAATAATACGATTAACAGTTTTAAGCAGAAACAAAACTAATATTTACATGCTAGCTAACTAATTAAAATTTGGATTTCTCGGTGTAGTGACAGCTAACGGGGGGCCGAAGATTGGGGCAGACCGTCCGGGGCTTCTTCCGAAGGTGAGGGCTCCGAAGTAGGGGCATTCCACTTCAGTCGTCGACACGGGCGGCAAGCAAGGAAGATGATATAATTATTAGTATTAGTAAGACAGCGGCGGCGTTGACGTAGGTGAGGGGCTGAACGTGGGATAAGACATGAGACCGTTCTTGGAGGGTTTCGGTGATACGATCCAATTGCTGATCCCAAGGGGGATAGTTAAAGGAAGGTACAAGAGTTACAGAGGCAAGAGGAAGGTTGAAGAGAGGAATTGGTGGGAGGTGAGCCATAGGGTGTACAAGACGAGGCGTGTTGTTAAGGGAGCGTACTCTGGGGTTTGTGGATATAAAGCTAGAGGTAATAATAGAACAACCGGAGGGGATTCTACTAACTGGATCCAATTGTATCATACTACGGTTGTTCGGGCAATCCAGGGTTGCTTCACGTTTTTGGGGGATGGACAGGAGGAGGTCGGAACTTATTTGGAGCTGAACGGGGGTTGAAGGGTCGAATGCTCGGAACGTGCAATTTGCACGGGACGAATTTTGTAACAGCATTAGATAACAAGGTTTCTGAAAATGTATGGAAACAAAGGGTTGGAGTGGAGGGCAAATGAGGAATTTGGTTGACAAAGGTGTCCTACAGTGAGTAATGTCGCGGGTGGTAAACAGGGTGTACTGTTGGTAGGTTTTGGAAAGGAAAAAGTATGGGTGTTCTGTGTGTAAGATGAAACGGGTCACGTTTTCCCTCATAGAGTAAACTGTGGGAAAGGGGTGAAAAAGATAAGCGTTGTATATTTGAGCATCGAAGAAGGGTATAACAATAATGATAGAGAATGGAGAGCTACCAAGTAACGTCCAGGTGAGGTCGAGAAAATGATGGGCGTTGGATGAGTGTAATGGATAAATTGGGGTAGAGCGAGTTCCTTACTAGCGTCCGTTATTAATGTATTTAGAGTCTTATAGGGAATTAGTGAATGGGGTGTTTGTTTTGACATGGCAGCATTAAGTGCGGCCATTACGATTTGATGTGTCTCGTGACTTGATCGAGATACTTATCAATGACAGTAATTTGGAGGTTAATTAGGTGGACATATTCAATTTGATTATAATTTCGGCGCTGTAACATAATTAAGGAATCTAGCTCGTTTAGATGTGTCGTGAGATTGCGGAGAAGGTGAAAATTTCGTTTGGCTGCAAAGACAGTACGTTTTAACACATCGCCCTTAACGATATTGTCACTCGCTAGCAGTCGGATCTTGCGTTGCACGCTACGCACATCTGCTGAAATGGCGACGCCAAAAATGGTCTTCAGCAACTGCCCGCCGAGATCGAAGAAACCGCGTTTAGTACGGTTTGAGGGACTGTTGGGGCGATACTGCTGAATCCAAGGGAGGGCCAGCGTATCGTTAAGTTTGTATTGTGTGGCGTGTATGTTTTCCAGAGTGTGAGCATAGGTGGAGGAGAGTAGTTGTTTATATATGGTAAACGACTTAGTCGGAGTAGAGTATGGTGGGTGGATAGGTGCTTTAGCAATAGCGATTGCGTGGGAGAGTAATTTTCGTTGGCAGGCGTTGAGCGTACGGAAAATAACGTATGGGGCTTGTAGGTCGAAAATCACATTCAGGTGGCCTTTTAAAAAATGGCCATCCGCTAAGGTTTCGACCACAGCGCCGGGGACGATGCGGTAGGTACTACTAGAAACAGGAAAAAGAATGAAGACAAAGGTAAGCACAGTGGACGAGGTTAACATTGTTGATAATTTCTTTTGGGTGGGTTAGCGGTTACTTCCGAGAAGTTCTCCAGGAAGGGAATTTGGGTCTCACCTTAGGTTTGACCGAAGGTCGGTCCGGGGGACGAAGGGGGTGAGGTGGATGGGTCGCCGAAGTAGTGGCTAGTGACTCGGGTATTCGCGCAGTCGGAGCAGGCCGAGTCGATGGCAGCAGGGGTGTTTTCGGTGGTAGGGAGGGGCTTTGTGAGGTGTCTTGTCTTGTGTAGGTGTCTTAGGGACGGAGTGGAGTGTGGGTACGGGGTCGGAGCTTGGCTCGAGTAAGGGCTATGTGTGTGTTCTAGTGACTCGGGTATTCGCGATGGGAGCGAGTCCACGGGCCTTGCGACGACTCCTGTGGTCGAAATCGATACGTCACTGTAGGGTCTGTTTTAGGGTCGTCGATAGGTGAGGGTGGTGATGGTGAGTCGGGGGGCTCCTCACTGGCTGCGGGGCCCTCCGGTAAAATTTTAAAGTTTGGAGTTGTCTCCGGGGCTTCTTCCAAAGGTGAGGAAGGAGCAGCAGGGAGTGGCTCCAGTTCATTTTCAGGTTCAAGGATAGCTTCCTCAGGCTGTACGGACAGGGTAGTCCGAGGGGGCCTTAGGTAGTCTTCCCACTCGTCCGAATTCTCGGTTTCGGTATTGGTAACGCGGGGTTGGGTTGTATCCCCTTGTTGTCGGGACGACTTCGGTTGAGGGGGATTCGGATCCTCATTCGTAACCTTAATTTGGTTGGCATGAACAACCTTTTTCTTTAAGGTTTGCAAGTGTTGGATGGTGAAGGTGTTATGCCCCAGGTCTTCGAGGACACGATATGGTCCTACCCATTTTGGACAGAGTTTACGACTGAGGCCCGGAGGCTTCGTACCTGCCAACCAGCAACGGTTTCCAGGTATTATGGTCCGTTGCTTAGGGTACCGCTTGTGTTGGTAGTGGACCATTCGGTCGGTCTCATGGTTGAGACAACGTCGTGTATCTTCGAAAACTTGGAACGAATGGCGAGCCAGGTCGTCCGCATAGCGTTGAGGTTCCTGTAGGTCAAATCCCTCTTCGTGGAGTCGTTTGGGAGGTCGAAAGGAAATCTTGCATCGTAATGATACAATCTAAAATGAGGGGTGTCACCGATGAGTTGACTGTGGTTGTTGTTAACAGTCCACTGCACCATGGAGATGCACTCGTCCCAATTACGTTGGTCCGCGTCCACGAGATGTCGTAGGACGTTAAGGATCTTTTCGTTCTGCCTCTCAACCAGACCATTTGCTGCCGGATGGTACGGTGTTATTTGTACCTTTTGGATGTGGAGACGTTTGCATAACTCTACGAACATCGCGGAGGTAAATTCCCGAGCGTTGTCCGAGAGCAGCACGACCGGCGTATTGTGCCGTTGAATTACTCGTTCGAGTAAACACTTGGCAATGATCTCCGATGTATGGGCAGGCACCGGTACAATTTCATTATACCTGGTAAAATGGTCGGTGAAAACGACAACGTATTTATTTCCGTTTCGACTTTGGACAAAGGGGCCCATCACGTCCATTCCTACGCGCTCCCAAGGTCTAACAGGAACGGGGTACGCATGCATATGCGCGGTGGGCGGACGCGCTCCTTTATGCCTGGCACATGCTGAGCATGCCTTGCAATGTTCTGTTACCTTGGTGCGCGTAAGTGGGAAATGGTAACGCGCTTGGACCAACTTTAGTGTCCGTTCAATTCCGGGATGCCCAGCACAAACGCTGTCGTGGCAAAGTTTAATTGCCACGCCTTGAAGACTCTCGGGAACTTCTGCCACGTATTGCCCAGGAGAAATTTGATAATTCAAAATTTGATCCTGGAAAGCATACAACTGGTGAAGTTCCGAATTTGGTTGTGCTTTTAATTGCTGCACCAAATTAGAGATATACGAGTCCTTGCGTTGTGCCTCGAAGAGTGTGTCTCTATCGAAATTGGGAATAGTCTCAATACGATGAATTCCACGAACCTCTTCGGGTTTATTTATTCGGGATAAACAGTCCGGGAGAACGTTGAGTTTTCCGGGACGGTGAACGTATTCGGGGCTAAAGTCCTGGACGGTAAGAGCCCAGCGACCTAATCGCCCGTCGGGTAGTTTTTTGGAAAATATAGAGGTTAACGGAGCATGGTCCGTTTTTACTGTTATTTTATACCCGTAGATAATGTTCTTGAACTTCTTCAGGGCCCATACGATGGCTAAAGCTTCTCGTTCAGTCCCTGAATAGTTACGTTCGGGCTTGGATAGTAACCGACTCGCATAAGCCACAGGTAGTTCGGTACCTTCTACTTCGGCGACCCATCCACCTCACCCCCTTCGTCCCCCGGACCGACCTTCGGTCAAACCTAAGGTGAGACCCAAATTCCCTTCCTGGAGAACTTCTCGGAAGTAACCGCTAACCCACCCAAAAGGTTTCGCGGAATTTTCCTAAAATCTTGACCTATTCCCATAGATAAAGCATAATTGTGTCAACCTATAGCCACCAGATTTCCCCTAGCTCGACCTACTCGCATACCAAATTTCGGCTCTCCCTAACCCCTATTTCTCTTTTCCAAAGAATCACGTAAAAATGGTTATCTCGAATATGAAATTCATTTGCGCCCTATAAATTCCTTCCAAATCAGTTCCCTTTTGTATAGGTTCGACCCTCTTTCCATGCCGCCCCTCTGGCGCCTCTCGATCCTATAATTATGCTTTATTATCAAAAGATAAATGTAAATTCCGCGAAACCTATTTCGATCATGATTGGTTCGCCCCCGGAACTCTCCCGAAGTTCCATCTCCCAATCGAGGCAGTCAATTAACGTCGCCTCCGCTTAAATTCGAATATAGAAAACTATTATAGGCGCTTGCTGTTAGGCTCCGCCCGTAAGAGGGTGACCCTTAGTTTACCTCGTCTCCGCCTACCCCGAGGTTATAAAAACCCCGAGAGCGTCGGAAACGGGGTTCTTTGCCTTCTAACCATCTTCATACTACGTAAACTCTGTGACTTAAAGTCTGTAATTATTCCTGCAGTGGCACTACCCCTCCCGGTCCATTTAGTTTCCATTTGATAATGGAACTTAACTTAAAATATATATAACTTGTTCATTGCGCTTTAGTTAACTGTTCCCGATTAATCTGTCTTAAGTCTCACCTTAAGAGCTGTATATATAATCGTTATTTTTACGTAACTAAAGTTAATCTATTAATTAATTCAATTTAATTAATTTAATTTCATTTAATTTAATTAAATATTATTTTTACAATAAAAAGAATTCTGTCCCAAAGTGAATTAATAAAAAGACTTTGTTAAACTTAGTAGTCGTTTCCATTCACCGCATAAACTCGTTACAACCTCCGTACGGAAGCACTCAAAGGTGATCTTCCGAAACTTTACAACCAATTGAGGTAAGAGTGGTCAGTGACATCCACACACATTTTTGACAAGGCGCGAGCGCCAAGTGCATCCACTGGTAACCCGAGAGTGACGTTGTCTATTATCCTTCGGATACAATTCCGACTCTAACCAAGGGGACCACCCCCGGTATTCATCGTCCTTAGTCGTCTAAAACAAATCGAGGGCCCTTTTAGGGACATACCCCTCGACACTACTCATAATGGCCCTGGTTGGTAGTAAACGCAGTACATGGCCGTGACTCTGGAGACAGAGACATCTGCCAGTACCCTGAAGCTAAATCCAGCGAGGTAAAATATTTAGCTTTACCAACATATTGAATGACCTCCTGCATGTTGGGAAGCGGAAATCGGTCTGGAACGGTCACTTTATTCAGGCGTCGGTAGTCGATGCACGGTCTTAACGTTCCGTCCTTCTTCTTGACCAGGATCAACGGAGAAGACCAAGGACTAACCGACGGTCGGATAACATCCAAATCTAACATTTCCTTCACGTGTTCCTCAACAACCAGCTGCTGGGAGTGCGGAACGCGATATGGCGGAATGTAGATGGGCTTTGTGTTATCCGCGAGATTAATATGAAAGGGGACGAGGTTTGAACGTCCCAAAGCATCACCCTTGAGTGCGATGATGCTTTCGTGTTCGACCAAGAAGTCCAGTAATTGGTCAAACAAGTCCGGGTCGCTGCAAAGGAAAGAATTTGCGGGATCGGACTCTAGACATGCTTTGTAAGTAGCACGTAATGTTTGCTGAGGTACGCCTCCAGGAGTACACCTGCGTACGTCGTGAGAAATACGAATAGGCTCAGCTTGGGCCAAATAGGCCTTGCCTATTACTGTATTAGGTTGTAACGTAATGGATTCGGAACCAACATTAGCGCACAGTAGAGGGATAGTTGCCTCTTCGCTAGTGCACAGACTGCGTGCAATTACTAAGCCTGAATGTTGAACTTGGTTTTCAAGAACATTCTCCACGACTACTGAAGTCGCAGGATCCACGTAAGTACCATCGTTAAAGGTAACAATTACGCGGAAGCAGACCTGTTGGTTGGGCTCAAGAACGAATTCTTCCTTAACTCTCAACTGAAACTCATCGGTTGGAACAGACTCTGAACTAACTTTCAAGGAACGCCGGACTTGGCGTGCAACGGGATTTTCACCCGACTCTAAACCATTACACGGCGACAAAGCCGGAAAAAATGGAATCCCTCCATTACTAGGATTACAACAATCCTGTAGGGTTCCATCAAAATCGGGAACATCTTCCGAAAAACCTTCAATCCTGCTTCAACAGCAGTTGAAAAACGAACCTCTGGGTTCGACTCCGTATTCACTAACGGAATAAGTTGTCCTTGCACTTGGACAACGTTGGTTTCAAACTTAAGATCCCAACCATTTCCTTTAGGAAGGGATAACCGAGTAAAATGTCGGTAGGAAAGTGCATAGAGTCTTGTACTATTACGCAATCGGCATCGAAGCCTAACTTGCCGAGTTTCAGTTTAAGCCTAACTTGCCCCATGGAGGGTATGGTTCCTCCATTAACGTTCTTTAAAACAACCTTCGACGGGAAAAGTTCCAATTTGGAAACTCCCGGAATTCTATTCAAACTAGACTGTTTAATCAGGTTAGCGTTGCTACCTGTGTCTAGCAACCAAACATATCTACACTTCGAACGCGAAGTGGAATGACAGCATCTTCAAACGTATTATTAATTGTGCAAACATATGACGTGGGAACGTCAACAGAGTTTGCCACAATTCTCTGTGAAGCGGGACGAGACTCATAGGTCTCGGGTTCAATGCAAGGGTTTCTGAAAAGGGGAACTTAAAGGATTCTACAGTGGTATCTGGATTATTCGTGCAGGGCCCTCGGGGTCCTTAAGTGGAGCAGTAACTCCTGGTTTTTCCCACGAAGGAATAGCTACCCCCGGGGAGGGCAACCCGGCTCGTCCTCTTACGGGAATCCTGGAGCCGGCAGGTCCTCTAAAAAATCGTCGGGCGGATTGGTCGTCTCCCGACTTTCCAGTTCTAAGGCTGGTGATCTGGTATATCCCAGCTCGGTCAAACATTCTGTCAGAATATTTCGAACTATCTGGTTCGATGGATTAGGGTTAGGGTTAGTTATATAAGAGGGGGTTCCCTTAGGGTATCCTTGTTGCGGTGGCCTTGTGGGAGGTCGAGATCCTTTGGACCACTCATTTCGTCGCTGGGACAGTGTACCCTTCTCCCGGCATTTGGGACGATCTCCCCGCCGGTGACCGGATTCCCTGCAGGAATCGCAATAAGCAGCCGCCCTGCATTGTTTTACCATGTCCTACTTGCAGCAGTTGTAACACCGTAGGGGCGAACTTGGGGGAGTCTGTCGCGATGAGTTTGGTCGAGACCGGTTCGACGGCGCGGCGTTGCAGAAGCAAACTTTTGCTTCTGGGGCCTTCCTGTTTGTTCGGTTGCATAACGGATGGACTGGGAGGTTTTGGTTCGTTCTTCCCTCGGTGACGAATATTCAGATCAGTTGAGTTTGGACACGACTCCTTCATTTTGTTCACGACCGTTGCTAACGACGCGGTGAGATCCGCGTGTTTCTGGAATCTAACTTGGTGGTGACTTGGTAGGTTCGCATACATGGCCGAAAAGGACAATATCTTCGCCGTTTGCGAGGACATTTTATAATCAAAAGCTCCGTCAAGGGCTAAGATGACGCTATTCATAGTGCCTTGAATGCGATTCCTAAACTCCATAAAATCTTCACCATCCTGCCAACGCAATCGGAACAAATTTGTCATGGCCACAAATGGTTGAGTGTCGCTGACATCTCGGAAATTGTCCAAGAGAATCCGACGATACTGGGTCCATGTAGTGGCCGCTTCTAAGTCGGGGTTAGTGTCAACAAACTTCGATGCTGACCCTTCTTCTAGATCAACAAACCGTTGTGCTTCCAAGATCTTATCCTTGTCCGCGATCACCTTCTCATTCTCGAAATATACTTCCAGTTTGTGGAGCCAGTGTTGAACAAGTGGCTCGGTGGTCTTTCCCGCGACGGTTCCCTTAAATCTTGGAACGGACGTCGGTAAGTTGAGTACCCTGGAAACTAGAACATTTGTGATAGGTACGGTCGCGGCAGGCGCGGCAGCAGCAGCAGTGGAAGCAGTGTTAGTGTCAGCCATGTTGATGTTGGGAATGCGGCGACGTTTGGGGAAGGACGGGCGTGGAGGTGTAAGTGGTAATAAAAATTCCCGGTCTGAATCGGAATCGGAATGTGGCATACACGTCACGCGCGAAAACAAACAATTGAAGTGTGTTTTGGCAGTGTGGTCCTAGTATATATAGTATCAGCGTGTTTTGCGTTTTTTTTTTTTTTGGGGGGGGGGGTCCAAATTAAGTAAACTACTAATTATTTAATTAAAAAAAATTAGAAGTTTAAAAATTTGGTTAACTTAATCAAACGCAAAACAATCGAGGAAACCTCAACAATGCAGTAACACACTAAAATATCGTATATCAGGAACGACGTGATTGCTAAAAAAAACAAGTTATGCCAGTATTGTTCTATCACTCTCTTTAAATAGGTGATATCAGAGTAATAAAAAAAACGAAATGAGAAAAAATAAAGGTTGGGATAGCAAAAGGTTACTTGTAATCCGATGTCGAATCGTTGGTCTCCAATGAATGAAGAGTCCCACACAAAGTCCCTTTCCGTATCCTCGATCCTAACGATGGCAACGTGAGTTCCAGCGGTGGTGGATCCTACCCTCTGCCTGAGTCCGCAAGGAAGTACCCTAGTCGTGCCCCAATCGTATTCACGGATGTGGCCTGCAATTAGGTCACAAGCGTAATTTCCGTAGCACCAAGTAAAACAAAAAATGAAAAGAAAAACCTAACCCTACCTAACCTATTCAATTACAAAAATAAAAATAAAATATTACACTCGGTAATTCAATAATGAAAACGAATTTAAAATAATTCACTTATTAAAATCGTTAAAGAAAAATAATAATAAATGACTACTTAGTCACAGTAATAGCGTATTTCACTATCACGTAATTAATTAAAATTACACGTTAATTTAAACTAAGTTTGATAAAAGAAAAATTATTAAGTGGTAAAAATCACTTCACGGATCCCACTTACTCAAAGTGAAAAAACTAAAAAAAAGAAAATTAAAATTTTCTTAACGTTTGTTTGTAGTTAGTTTCACCGTGAATTATTACGGTGGCAAAAGTATGTTAATGATTAGTGTATAAACTGTGTACACAATTTAAAGTTATAATTGGGTTAAGGTAATCAGTGATACTTAATAGTTACGTTCATTTATCACTCAAACGTAAAAACGTTCGCGTGAAGTGGATCGAGAGAGGAAACTGAGGCGACTCGTGACGTGGCATCAGCTGGCGTCTCTCTCGATTTGAAGGTCACTCGCAGATGAGACAAGGGCGGTGACGTCATGTACAGCCTTGGCGCCTTCCGAGAGGAGTGAGGGAGAACCCGGGGCGAGATGGGCAAGACTTCGTTCACCCAAATTCCGGGTCCTGGGGGTTCCTGGGTCCTCTGCGTCTCGGTGGGACCTCCAGTGTCGAGGGGTACGTCCCTAAAAGGGCCCTCGATTTGTTTTAGACGACTAAGGACGATGAATACCGGGGTGGTCCCCTTGGTTGGAGTCGGAATTATATCCGAAGGATAATAGACACGTCACTCTCGGGTTACCAGTGGATGCACTCGGCGCTCGCGCCTTGTCAAAAATGTGTGTGGATGTCACTGACCACTCTTACCTCAATTGGTTGTAAAGTTTCGGAAGATCACCTTTGAGTGCTTCCGTACGGTGGAGGTTCGAGTTTATGCGGTGAATGGAAACGACTAACTAAATTTAACAGTCTTTTTATTAATTCACTTTGGGACAGAATTCTTTTTATTCAAAAATAATATTTAATTAAATTAAATGAAATTAAATTAATTAAATTAAATTAATTAATGAGTTAACTTTAGTTACGTAAAAAAAGCGATTATATAACAGCTCTTAAGGTGAGACTTAAGACAGATTAATCGGGACAAGTTAACTAAAGCGCTATGAACAATTTATATATATTTTAAGTTAAGTTCCAATATCAATTGGAAGCTAAATTGACCGGAGGGGTAGTGCCACTGCAGGAATAATTACAGACTTTAAGTCACAGAGTTTACGTATTATGAAGATGGTTAGAAGCAAAGAACCTCGTTTCCGACGCTCTCGGGGTTTTTATAACCTCGGGGTAGGCGGAGACGAGGTAAACTAAGGGTCACCCTCTTACGGGCGGAGCCTAACAGCAAGCGCCTATAATAGTTTTCTATATTCGAATTTAAGCGGAGGCGACGTTAATTGACTGCCTCGATTGGGAGATGGAACTTCGGGAGAGTTCCGGGGGCGAACCAATCATGATCGAAATAGGTTTCGCGGAATTTACATTTTTCTTTTGATAATAAAGCATAATTATAGGATCGAGAGGCGCCAGAGGGGCGGCATGGAAGGAGGGTCGAACCTATACAAAAGGGAACTGATTTGGAAGGAATTTATAGGGCGCAAATGAATTTCATATTCGAGAGAACCACTTTTGCGTGATTCTTTGGAAAAGAGAAATAGGGGTTAGGGAGAGCTGAAATTTGGTATGCGAGTAGGTCGAGCTAGGGGAAATCTGGTGGGCTATAGGTTGACACAATTATGCTTTATCTATGGGAATAGGTCAAGATTTTAGGAAAATTTAATAATAAAAAAATATAAAAACTGAGGTGTTTATAGACGCTTGCCTTGCATCACGTGATGCTGACAATAATAGAGACGCGGAGGGATCGAAGAATTCATGCGATGTGCATATTTTCATATGCACCTCGCATCTAACAATTTAGATTGGGATTATGGGATTTATGTGGATTAATGGGATTGGATTTATGGATTAATGGGATTATGGATTATGGGATTTATTTGGATTACATGGGATTTCTCCGCGTATGAAAGAATGCACACTCTGTGATGTCAGAACAAAGGAATTTTGGGTTCAAGGTTTAGAATGCAATTCGTCAAAGACGAACTTTTTTGTACCGTAAGGATTTACACTACGGGACACTTGTACATGTAGTGGCAAGGGTGTTGTGGGTTAGTTGTCGCTGCTGCCATGAATTGTGTTCCCCTCATGTCTAAATGTTCCCTAACTTTCAGTATTTTTGTTTCTGTGTGCAGGTATTCTATTGGTGTTGTTTGAGTGCATCCTGTAATGATACGAAGTGCGTTGTTTTGTATTGTCTGTAAGGTGTTTATGTGTGTGTCTGAGATAATGGGTGCCCAGAATGGGCTAGCATAGTTCATAACTGAGCGAATATACTGTTTGTATATGAGTGATGTTGCTTCCTGCTGGTGTCCAAAGTTTGTGCCTGTTAGTACCCTAAGCGTGTTAATTCTTGACGTACATTTGTTTTTAATGTCCTGAATGTGGTTTGCAAAAGATAATGATGTGTTGTATGTGACCCCCAAGTATTTTGGTCCTGTGAGTGTGTGGAATGTTGGTGTTGTTTAGTGTAAGCTGTGGAGTTATCTGGTGTTCTGGGTTAGTTGTCGCTGCTGCCATGAATTGTGTTCCCCTCATGTCTAAATGTTCCCTAACTTTCAATATTTTTGTTTCTGTGTGCAGGTATTCTATTGGTGTTGTTTGAGTGCATCCTGTAATGATACGAAGTGCGTTGTTTTGTATTGTCTGTAAGGTGTTTATGTGTGTGTCTGAGATAATGGGTGCCCAGAATGGGCTAGCATAGTTCATAACTGAGCGAATATACTGTTTGTATATGAGTGATGTTGCTTCCTGCTGGTGTCCAAAGTTTGTGCCTGTTAGTACCCTAAGCGTGTTAATTCTTGACGTACATTTGTTTTTAATGTCCTGAATGTGGTTTGCAAAAGATAATGATGTGTTGTATGTGACCCCCAAGTATTTTGGTCCTGTGAGTGTGTGGAATGTTGGTGTTGTTTAGTGTAAGCTGTGGAGTTATCTGGTGTTCTGGGTTAGTTGTCGCTGCTGCCATGAATTGTGTTCCCCTCATGTCTAAATGTTCCCTAACTTTCAGTATTTTGTTTCTGTGTGCAGGTATTCTATTGGTGTTGTTTGAGTGCATCCTGTAATGATACGAAGTGCGTTGTTTTGTATTGTCTGTAAGGTGTTTATGTGTGTGTCTGAGATAATGGGTGCCCAGAATGGGCTAGCATAGTTCATAACTGAGCGAATATACTGTTTGTATATGAGTGATGTTGCTTCCTGCTGGTGTCCAAAGTTTGTGCCTGTTAGTACCCTAAGCGTGTTAATTCTTGACGTACATTTGTTTTTAATGTCCTGAATGTGGTTTGCAAAAGATAATGATGTGTTGTATGTGACCCCCAAGTATTTTGGTCCTGTGAGTGTGTGGAATGTTGGTGTTGTTTAGTGTAAGCTGTGGAGTTATCTGGTGTTCTTTTGTGTTGTTTGTAAGCAAGGTGATGGTTGATTTTGTGGACGCTACTTTAAGTCTATTGTGTGTGAGCCAGTCTTGTATACTGTTTATGTATGTTTGTAGGTTATTTGTAGCGATGTCGATGTTGTTGTGGGTGAAAGTTGGAGTGATGTCGTCTGCATATGATGATAAGGTAAGCTTGTCATCTATGGGTGTTGGAATGTCATGCATGTATAAGTTGAATAGTGTTGGTGAGACAACAGAGCCTTGAGGGACCCCGTTCGGGAAAAGCTTGTTTTTGGATGACTTGCCATTAAATGTGACATGTGAGTATCTTCCTGAAAGATAGTTGCTCAGCCACCTTTTGGTGTTATTGTACATGTTTGTGTTGAGTATTTTGTTTGTGAGAGGGAAGCGTGGGATAGCATCAAATGCTTTACTAATGTCTATTGTTGTTAATAGTGTACGTTGAGCTGGTCGTCTGGAGTTGATGCCATCCATGATGTGCTGCGTGAGGTTAGTGAGTAATGTCGTGGTTGAGTGGTGAGGTCTGAATCCATGTTGAGTAGGCGATAGTGGTATATGTGGGTTGGTGATTTGTAAGATTAGTCTTTCTTTACTTTGGAAGGTGTGCATAGTAAAGTAATGGGTCTATAGGAAACTGGTTCTGTTGGATTTTTGTTTGGTTTGAGTAGTGTAATAATTTTACCTTTTATGACATGTTTGTAATTACAAGAGGTTAATGAAAATCAACCGAAATAGTATTTAATTGACATTTCCTTCAACAGATGTCGCCACCCACTTCGATTAAATTATTTTCAAGGAGTCAGCTCCGAAAAGTCTTTAATCGAGCATCGAAGTTTGATGAAAATATTGTCATCACCCGAGGGCACTTGTTCGATGAAAGAATTTCCCACGTCTTGATGGAAATTCTAGTCTCAGTGTATATGTTAAAAGCTGACGCCAATTATTTTTTGTTTTTTCAACTTTGAGTTTTTAACGCCAAAAAGTTTTTTTTTTTAAGGTTTATTATTATGCACACCAAAAAGATTTGTCGTTTTGCAGGATGCATTTCCAGATATACGGTATATATATAAGCTTTGCGCGGTTTTGAGCGGAGTTGATAGGAGTAACAAATATCTCTTTCGCTCAGTCGCCTGTTAAGATTGGCTGCTCGCTTAAAGTGGGTGGAGTTAATGTCTCTCGCTCAGTTGCCCGTTAGGGTCAGATCTATCAAGATGAGCGACGTTAAAGATCACGAAGTGATTACAAGCCATACCCGTAGGGTAGGGAGCCGAAGGCGCGGCTCGTATATATACCTTTGGCATAACGTTTGGTTAGCTTCCGCCCGAATTGTTCATTCTGACGAAGGTCAAGCTTTTTACTCCACTTTAGGCCTACAGTTTAACGTGGACTTCGAACCACGCCCCACAGCACCGTGACAGCAGCCGAACGCCTTAACCACTATGCCACCCAGAGTACCCATTTACGCATTGTTTTATATATATTTTTTAGGAAGGCTGAATTGAGGAAACGATATTTATTCCGTGAAACCTGAATGCGCATTACGAATTGTAACAACAATTTTTAAACAACCGAAAACAACTAAACGGAAACAATTAAAACAAAAACTCTTACCATCGAATTTTCCAAGATAAAACTCTGCCTCATCATAAATTAAAGTTCACTTCTATGTATGCATAATATTAAAATAGCTCTAATAAAACAAGCACACACACACACACACACACACAATATATATATATATATATATAATATTTAGTAGAAATCCAATGACAAGGAGAAATGTAAATGCCATGAAAAGTCTTCTTTATTGCGCAACGTTTCGAGCAATACGCTCATCTTCAGGCTGTTTAATAACAATGTGAAATTAAAATCAATATTGAATGAAAAACAAACAGAAATTTCTATAACCTATTCGTAAAGACAAATTTTAAAAGACTGAGAAAAGAGGGTTAAGTTCTAAGTATACAGATTTACATATCAAAATTAAGAAGTTATTTTTAAATACATGTAGTAAATGTGAAATTAATACACTGGAAAAATTACCAATAGTACACTGGAACAATGGAGCTATCTACCTTACACAGCAGTATCCGAGGCCGACTAATTTGAGCAGAGGAGACGGGAATGAAAGATGGCGAGGGAGATAGGGAAGGAGGGATTATAAGGAATTGGGGAAGGAGGAGGGATCATAGCAGATTGAGAGGGACGGACGATGAGTCAACATTCAAACTAGGGGACAATGCTTTAATGAAAAGGGATTCTAAAATTCTTAGTGAGTTGGGACAAGTATTACAACCAAGAATTTTAAAATTGTCTAAAGTGACATCAATTTTGCATATGATGCTATGTTCACGAATGCTGGAGGCTTCCTTAGTTTTTAAAATTTTACCTGTTCGGCCACTTATTCCCATATGCGAATAAAATCTAGCCCTGAGAGAGCGAACAGTGCTGCCGATGTAATTCCCAAGGAGACACCTAGGGCAGGTAAATAAATATACAACACCGCTACGCAACGAGTCAGGGGTTCGATCCTTCGCTGAGAAAAAGCTACCTAAAGACGTTTTATTAATAAATATGATGCGGAAATCAGTATGATAAAAAAATTTCCTTAACAATTTTGTAAATTTAAGCTTAAATTCCTTATTCAAGGGACCCATTTCAGGTACCAAGAAATATTTTATATCCTTCGGCACTGTAATACATGGAAGTTGAGGGCTATAAACATTATTTAAGAAGGATCTAATTAGTTTGTCTACATATTGAACAGGAAAACTATTATTAGTAAAGTATGATCTTAGATTATTAAATTCATCATTAAGTAAGGTAAAATTAGAGGTCAAATTATATCCTCTGAACAGGAGAGTTTTAATACAAGACATCTTATAGTTGAAATCAGTAAAACTAAAAAAATTCATGCCCAAACCAGTGAAAGTGGGTTTCCTATAAACTGATGTAGTAATAGAATCACCGTTTTTCGAAATTAAAAGATCTAAGAAGGGGAGGGAGCCATTTTGCTCAGTTTCCATTGTATACGTTATATACCTTTGAGGGTAGATAATAATGGTTGGTAACCTGACTAATGACCAACGGAAATGAGTGCTGAAACATTATTAGAAATCACAAAACGGTGAAACTGTAAGAAGGGAGTGGAATGAAACGTTCGGGACCGCAGCTCCAAGCAGACTATCAATGAAAGGAAAATGAATTTAAAAAAAATCAACATATGAAACTGTATACCTACTGTATATTTGGGCCACTCTGTATATATATATATATATATATAATATATATATATATATATAGATATATAGTCGTCGATTGCTGGAAATCCAGTATGGGAGGAATTCTATCTTTAAAAGTGGAGAATAGAGGCAACAAAAAAATGTTAGTTTATAAATTAAAATATTTTTGTATTAATCCGAGGAATAGTATAAAAAAATGATGAAGTTCATCCCATACTTCTACGTTTTTAATTCCGTTGGATTTAATTTTTCACTAATATCACTAGGGAACAACATTTTTGTTTCTTGAAAACTATTTGGTGTTTCTTATAGAACTTTTGATGCTGATTCCAAATATGGTTTCAGAATTTTTCTATCGCCCACAGTTTTCGAGAAAATAATATTTTCATTTACTCAGAGTTTTCCCAAAATATTAGTTAAAATTAAGTGTACTAATTTAATTTTACTTTTTTTTTTTCCAGGTTAACTATATTTAATAGTATTTTTTGCATTAAAAAAATATAGCTATTTAAACAAACAGATTTTTAATAAAAATAAAGAAATTTTTTTCAAGTTTTGCTCAAATTTTAAAATTTTTCATAGTAGAAAAAATTGGTTTTTCATTCCAAAAAGTTTTCCGTGATTTCAATAATTTTCCGCCAGCATGAATCGAAACTGTATTAAGCCCAGAGATACATTTTGCTACGTATGTGGAGAACTGACCATAATGGCACAGAGGAAGACGATGACCCCACTCGTGAAGAAGGCTTACGAACTTTATTTTGGATGTAAGGTAGGCGACCAAGACAAATCCTGGGCACCTCATATCTCATGCATTTCCTATGCCGTCACTCTTAGGGGTTGGATTAAAGGTACCCGCAAATCTATGCCACTTGCCATACCAATGATTTGGAGAGAGCCCAAGGATCACCTAACGGATTGCTATTTTTGTATGACTAACGTTTCAGGATTCTCTGCCAAAAATAAACATAAAATTCAATACCCAAATCTTGCATCTGCCATGAGACCAGTACTACATGACGATGATAACTCAATTCCAACTCCCCCAAAGTCATGGACACTGGATGAAGAGTCTGAAGTTGAACCAATGGAAATTGATGACACTAAAGATACAGACTTTCAGCAACCTGAATCAAATAAACCACGTATGATAACGCAGGTTATGCTGAATGATCTCGTGAGAGATTTGGACCTTCCGAAAAAGAAAGCGGAATTATTGGGCTCCAGGTTACGTGAATGGAATTTGCTGGCAAAAGATACAAGCATATCGGCGTTCCGCACTCGCCAAAAAGATCTGATGCAGTATTTCTCCTCGTCAGGTGGTTTATGCTACTGTAATAATGTAAATGGACTGCTGTTAGCTCTCGGTCATGAGCACAAATCTGAAGATTGGCGTTTATTTATTGACTCTTCGAAGCTAAGCCTCAAGGTTGTACTACTTCACAATGGAAATAAATACCCTTCCATTCCTGTAGGGCACGCTGTCCACATGAAGGAATCTTACGAAAATATGAAACTCATCCTTCCGCAGATTAATTATGACCAGTTTCGTTGGTATATATGTGGGGATTTAAAAGTCGTCGCGCTTCTTCTGGGAATGCAGCTCGGTTATACGAAGTTCTGCTGCTTCCTTTGTGAATGGGACAGCAGAGCCAGAGATTCGCATTATTTTGTAAAGGATTGGCCACTTCGTCAAAAATGTATCCCAGGACTGAAGAATGTGTCTCATGAACCCTTAGTTGACCCCAAGAAAATATACTTACCGCCACTTCACATCAAACTTGGCATCATGAAAAATTTTGTCAAAGCAATGAACAAGGAAGATGAGGCATTCAAATATTTGAAGAAAAAGTTTTCACGACTTAGCGATGCAAAGATAAAAGAAGGGATCTTTGTTGGTCCCCAAATCAGAGAGCTCATGAAAGATCAAAAGTTTGATGATGCCTTGAGAGGAAAAGAAAAAGTGGCATGGGAGGCCATGAAGAATGTTGTCACAAATTTTCTAGGGAACATCAAAGCCTCTAACTATGAAAAAATAGTGCAGGACATGATTGAAGCATATAGGTTATTTGGATGTAATATGTCACTAAAAATCCATTTCTTGCACTCCCATTTAGATTTCTTCCCTGAAAACCTCGGCGACGTAAGCGATGAGCATAGAGAAAGGTTCCACCAAGATATAGCTACTATGGAGAAACGCTATCAAGGGAGGTGGGATCCGGCAATGTTAGCTGATTACTGCTGGACATTGATGCGAGAAGCTCCTAATGAAAACTACAAGAGAAAATCAGTGACAAAGAAGTTTTAAGAAGAATATTTTAAATGCCAATCTGCCAATAATATAATTTTTATGAAGTATTTTTACTAACTTCTATACACTTTTTGAATAAATATTAAAATACAAATTTATCAGTAACCTTGGGTGATAGAGAAATTCTACGGCTATATTCGGAATCAGCGGAAAAAATCCTATAAGACCGATCTGTTCACGTCCAAGAAACAAAAAAAAGTTAAAATTTGTTTCCCAGTGTATTCAGAAGGTTTTGAGGTTTAATACGAACGCCAAATATAAAATTATTCTAAAACAATTTAAAAACAGGAAAGAAAAGTAAATTAATTTTTAGGAATTTATTATAGTGTTCATATTTTAATTTTTTCTTTCAAAATTTAATTAATACATAATAATAAGTGATTTTTTAGTCATTCATTCGATAGAAAATTGGTTTTAAAATGGGTAACAATACTAGATTCTTAATATTCTTGGACTGTATTTTAAAATTTTTTTCTTTTAATATTAAATATCTATTTTATGAGTTTGTGCGCTGGGAACACGTCGGTCGCCAGTGTCGTAACACCGCTTTCCGCAGATCAGCGAAGTTAAGCGACATCGGGTCTAGAAAGTACAGTAGTTGTACGGGAGACCGTCCTCTGCATCCAGGCTATGTAACGACCAGTGGTTCGGATCCCACGTAAAGCTGTAGGTCCCTTCCGTCAAGTAACCTTAGCTGCTGATTGGTTGGGGAACGATTATTCACAAGAGAGAGAGAGAGAGAGAGAGAGAGAGAGAGAATTTATAGTAAACGAATCGATTAAAATTGTGAGGTTTTTATTGAAATTCCACCTCCCGATTGTAATGATACATTATTTATTATTCACACTCTCACATCGACATTTAAAAAAATGAATGAATGAATAAATATTCATTCATTCATTTTCTTCATATTAATTAATTAATAGTTCTTATTCATGATTTATATATATGTTATTAATCATAAACCTAATTAATATGAGAGCCCAGTAAAGCCCAGTAAAATTGTAATATTTATTTCATAAATAAAAAATTAAATTTTTAATCTATGAAATTAAATATTACAATTTTGCAATTTTTTGGTTAAAGTAATTTTATTTTAGCATAAAATAAGGAAATAAAATAAGGAAATGTCAATTGGATTATTTATTTAATTTAATTTGGCCCTTAACCTATAGGCTTTAATGGGCTCTCAAATTAATTAGTTAGTTCTGATTAATAATATATAAATCGTTGCTAAGAAGTATTAATTAATTTGAAATACATAAACAAATTAATAGATGAAAATTAGATAATGAATTTAAATGAATTCATTAAGTTACTGTGAAAAGACTTATTGGATCACCTGAAGATCAGGGCCCCCAGCCTTCTTTAGTTAGCTTTATAAGGCTAACTAATGAGAATATAACGACCTAACCTAACCAATCGTCAAGGGCGTACAGTTGACCTGACGATTGGTTAGGTTAGGTCGTGATACTTTCGTTTTTAGCCTTATAAGGCTAACTAGAGAAGGCTGGGGCCCTGATCTTCGGGTGATCCGAGTTATTATTTATTTATTAAATTTATAAATTTATTTTATAAAATTATTAGATATTACAATTTCTTTTATGTTACAATAGTACAATAGTATAATGCGTTATGATGTAATAATACAATAATACAAATAATATAATATTACTATTAAGTGAAGTAGTTATTTTATATTATTTGGCCTTTAATCTTTAGGCTTTACCGGGCTCTCAGATTAGTCAGAGATAAAATACGTGGTATATAAGTTACGTTTAAATTATGATTAATGTGCGAGCGAACTAATAGTGGAAATAGAGTATATATTAATCTTAAGTTAGTATTATATGATAGATGCGAAACAAATGCAAAGTCATTATTGTGATATGATAGCAATACAGAATAAAGAATCGATGGTTGATATGAGAAATGAACGAGTAATACAATAATGTACATTTAATCTACATTTTTAATCCATTATTAATCGAAATTTCAGTTTTTTAAGCAGATTTGCGTTTGAAATATTTTTATATCAACATTTAAATCATTCCACGGATTCACCCCATTGAAAATAGATAATTTCTGAGATTAAGACAATCTAAATTGAGGAATAACGTGCTTTTATCCATTTCTATTCTGATATGAATGGATTCTTGATGATTTATTAAAATACTTATTTATCCACTGTAAGTCATTGATTTTGTTATACATTTGAAATTAATAATTTAATAATTCTCTATTATAAAATAAATACAATTTTACCAATTTTGTTGTTGGAGTAAGTTTAATAAATAATTGTGAAATTGTGAAATTGAACCATTTATTTAATTTAATTTGGTCCTTTAGCTTCGAGCTTTACTGGGCTCTTAATTAAAAATAAAACGGATAGTTATTATTAATACTATCTAAATCATGATGAATAAGAACTATTAATTCATTTCAGATACATTAAACGGGATGAAAATTAGGCAATGAATTGAAATCAATGTGAAGTCATTGAGTCACTGTGAATACATTTTATTTTTATTATTTACATTTATAAATTTATTTATGAGATAAATATTAAAATATTACACGTTCAGTGAGACAGTAATACAATATTACAGTTTCTGTTATGTTACAATAATACAACTAATACTTTCAATTGGACTATTTATTTTTATATAATTTGGTTCTTAATACATGATCTATAAATCACGTTCAAATTAGGATTAATACACAACATAGGCGGATCTAGAGGGGTGGGGGTCGGCGACTTCTGGACCCCCCTCAATTTTTTGCGAGTGCCTATTTGAATGATGTGTATGCCTCTCTGAAAACAAATTTTGTTTTACAAATAGATAATGGTTATTTTATTTTATTCAAATTCTATTTTGAGTCTTTATCCGTATACAGTACATTGTACTTTAAATTTGTAGTGTAATGGTTTACAGAGGTGCCCTTAGTTACTGGTGCAGCCCTATCACTATATTTTATCTTTATTACTCTGATAGTTTTTTAATTGGCAAGACAGTGTAATTGTTTGAAAATTTTCTGTGTGATAACTGTTGTACCCAAATTAGATTTTTATTTTGTATCATATTTGAATGAGATTGATCTAATAAAACAATACAATTGATTTTTACACTCGCTCATTGGTGGTCTGTATGAGAAATTTAGTACTGTGCCCTTTTTATTTTAAGGGGTGCCCTTTTTTATTTGGACCCCCCCCCTCCTCACTGAAATGCCTAGATCCGCCATTGCACAAACGAATCTTATGGAAATACAATATACAGGGGTTTATAAAGTCTCTATCTATTTCAGTGAAACCGTAGCAGAAAGGGTAAAATTCAATAACAATATAATAGAAGGCATACATTTAATGAATAATTAAGCATATGATTCTACATGAGCACTAACATGGCTAAGTTTAAACATTATAGCCATAGGCGTATGGGATTACACTTTACTGGGGGGGGGGGGAATTTGCCCTGAAAAATTTCAGGGTGCCCTGATTTCCACATAAGCACTATATGTAGCTTAAAATAACACAAAGGTTAGAGTATGAGTAACATACTGTATATTAAAGCCTTTTTTATATAAAAAACATTGCAATTTACACAATTAGATAAAATTTGCCCCAACATTTCTAAATGACGAGCAAAACTACGGCATTGCAGTTGATATAGAATTCAGTAAGTTCTCAACTTACGTTTTAATTATTCACTACAAGTATAGTAGCAAGTAATTAATTTACCTCAAGAAGTAAAAAAAAAAAATAAAGGAATGTCAGGAAAAATCTGCCCTGAAAATTTCAGTATTTGCCCTGAAAATGCTCAGTTCCCTAGTCCTGTGGGTGAGGCGCTGCCGCCCCTACCTCAGACCCCCCCCCCCCCCCGCCTCATACGCCTATGATTATAGCAACATTCTCGAAATCTTTTTTGAGATATAATTTACGTGGTTTTTCCACTGCAAATTGTTGTCGAGCATTACACCAATTGAAATTTTGTTACAATACATCCCTTTACAGCATTTCATTTAGTTCAAGAGAGACATTTCGTTTATTAGTAAATATCATGAAATTTGTTTTATTAGTATTTAAAAAGAGTTTATTGACGGTCAACCATTATATAAATTTGATAAATTATGCTTTAAATACGTCTTCAGCTGAATTAACATGTTTGCAAGAAGAGGACACAATTGTATTATCTGCAAACATCAGAAGAACGCGAAAGATCATTTATATATACAGTATATCTATAATAATAATAAAAGGACGTGTGTTTGTGTGTGTGTGTTACATGTGTGTGTGTGGTGTTCCAGCCTTAACTCCAAAATGGAAGCAGTTACAAACATGAAACTTCACACACATATTGATTAGGTCCCCAGGTTGTGCACCTGGGTGTTAATAAATTAATTAATTTTAAAAATTAAATGACGTCATCAAGATCCTTACATCATTGCGTATAATATATATATATATATATATATATATATATATATACCGGGTGTTTCAAAAGTCCCTCACTAATTTGATTTTCAATTTTCTTTGCAGCTAATCGACCAACGACGTTCATCTTGTGGTAAACTCTACTCAGTAGTTGAGAATTGTTTTGAGTCTACATTTGAAGTTTTGCTCCGTTTTCTTCTGCTACCATGCTGACTCTAGAGCAGAGGTGTAAAATCGCTGCATGGCAGGAGTTTTTTCAATCTGTGGTCGAAGTGCAGCGACGATTCCGGGCAGTCTACGGACAGCATTATGCACCGGATAGGAACACCATCGTCACCACCCACCGGAAGTTTATGGAGACCGGATCCGTTAAGGAAAACACGATCAGGAAGACCTCGAAGTGGGCGGAGTGAGGAGAAGTCGAAAACTGTCCGTGAGGCGTTTACTCAGAGTCAAGGAAAGTCATTCGGCGAGCTGCTGCGGAACTGAACATCAGCGCGACATCTATCCAACGGATTTTGCGGCGTGGTCTCAAGCTGTATCCGTACAAGATCCAGGTGGTTCAGAAGCTGGAACTCAAGACTACGATTGCCGGGTGGAGATGTGTGAGACACTGCTGCATCACTACGAAAGAGACCATCGATCCTGGAGCACATGTGGTTCAGCGACGAAGCCCTCTTCCACCTTTCTGGTCGCGTCAATCGGCACAACACCCGCATCTGGGGAACTCACAATCCTGCGGAGATCCGTGAACATGAAAGGGACACGCCGAAATTGGTCGTCTGGTGTGCCATCTCCTCAGCTGGGCTGATGGTCCGTTCTTCTTCCGGGATCAAGATGGAAATTCCGTGAACTTCAACGGAGACAATTACCTTCGTATGCTTCAGGAGTTCTGCATCCCCAAACTGTCAGCTGTAGCTGACATGCAAGAAGTCATTTTCCAGCAAGACGGTGCCCCTGCTCATTACTGCGTGATGTTCGCTCATTTCTGAATAAGCAGTTCCCGGATCGGTGGATTGGTCGTCGCCGTTGGTCCCATCGAATGGGCTGCTCGCTCGCCTGATCTTACCCCATGCGACTTCTTTGTGGGGGCTACATTAAGAGCAAAGTGTACGCCACCAAGCCGCGAGTCCTCCCCACACTAGAAGAACGGATCAGAATGCGTGTGCTTCTGTTACTCCCGAAATGTTGTCCAATGTCGGCCAAGAATGCGTTAAAACGGTGGCTCGCTTGTTTCGAAAAAGACGGTGCCCACGTTGAGGTGTACCAGTGACTTTCCAGTAGACTTATGAAGCCAAGTTTGATGCCACCAAAATTCTCATGAATCGTAGACTCAGCAACCAAATTGTCATTGGTTCCTCTTGTAATTGCTATTTTAATAAAATTTTAAAAATAATGAGGGACTTTTGAAACACCCTGTATATATATATATATATATAGCTCTCGTTAAAAAACAGATATAATCGAAAGGAATATTCTAGAATGTGCATTTATCCATTTTAAAAATAATTTCAATAACAGTGCGGGAATGTATAAAATTGACAATATCTTGTTAAAATACCTTTTGCCTCTAATCAACTCTTGTTAACCTTGTTTAATTTTTGTTTCTGTCCCGTTGTATATTTTTGGTCATCTTGCCTCCACCCTTCATTCCCTGACGAGGTGTACTTCTGAATACACGAAAAGCCTTGGAATCATTTTTCTTTTTCCTTGTGGGTCTGCATTATATATATATATATATATATATATATATATATATATATATATATATATATATATATATATCGAAACCTATGGTAAAATTATTGAATACCCGGTTAGGTTCATTGAATGCCAGGTTAAGTCATCTGTACGCCCTTGACGATTGGTTAGGTTAAGTCGTGATATTTTCGTTAGCTTTAACGAAAATATCACGACTTAACCAAATCAATCGTCAAGGGCGTACAATTAACCTAACCGGGCATTCAATAACCGGGCATTTAATTAACCTAATCGGGCATTCAGTTGACCTAACCGGGCATTCAGTTTACCTAACCGGACATATATATTATATATATATATATATATATATATATATATAGCGTTCAACATTCACCCGGCAACGCTGGGTCGCTCCGCTAGTATATAATAAAAATAACAGTGGGCTCAAGAGTGAACCCTGGGGTACACCATGTTTAACACTCTTTCAGGTAAGCAAACCTTTTTTACTGATACAAATTGATACCTGTTGGACGAATAACTTTTAAACCAACTCCTCTAAAGCCATAACAATATAATTTAAGTAGAATATTATGATCTATTACATCAAAGGCCTTACTCAAATCTATAAATACAAGTTGTTTATAAAGTCCCTATCTATTTCAGTGAAAACGTAGCAAAAAGGGTAAAATTCAATAACAGTATAATAGAAGGCATACATCAGTATCTCTACAGAGTTCGAATCTGTCAGCAGCATTACGGAACACATTTTAGCGCATGACGGGTTATTTTTGTAACTGCTGTTACGATACGAGCACGTAAATGTCACAGCTTCATTCAGATGGCATTTTAAACATCGTCGTCTTTCAACAAGATGGGGCACCTTGTCATTACGCAAACATTGTTCGGGAGTACCTGAATGAACGATTTCCAAATCGGTGGATCGGACGTGGAGGCAACAGGCCCTGGGCGGCTCGATCTCCTGACCTAACGCCCTTGGATTTCTTTGCATGGGGCTTTATCAAATCAAACGTCTATCAAACGAGAGTTAAAGATCTGCAAAATTTACGTCCTCGTATCATAACAGCAGTTAAAAAATAATCCCTGTCATGCTACAAAATGTGTTCCGCATTGCTGCTGACAGATTCGAACTCTGTAGAGATACTGATGGTGCTCATGTAGAATCATATGCTTAAGTATTCATCAAATGTATGCCTTCTATTATATTGTTATTGAATTTTACCCTTTTTGCTACGTTTTCACTGAAATAGATAGGGACTTTATAAACACCCTGTATAGAAATCATACAACCAGTTTTTAGCATTGATGGGATTATTCCTTCGGAAATACTTTGGTTGATAGAATTTAAGCTAAAGTTACGGATATTTCATCTTTAACAAGCTTCAGTACAGTTACAGCAATGTTATGAAAGCTATTTTTTGTATTTTCTGATTTACATGAAATGTTTTATGTATGAGTGAGATAGAAAGAATTCATTAAGTTAAAAAATTTACGATTGTCTCAGATTGCAAAGTGGTGTTAAAGTCATCCGCAACTACGGTATTCGATTTATGAAAGTTGCACAATATCTTATCCAAATGAATTAAAACTGTTGAAAGTAGTATTAGGTGGTTTATATAACGCACGAACAGAATCAAAATTACTTTTATCTTTTATATTAACAATGAGGTTTTCAATATCGCTATTACATACAGAAAATACTTCGTTAGAGTCGTAAGTTACGTACACGGAGATCCTCCCCCTGTCGATACGATCATCTCTTACAGTATGATAAACAACGTAATTTTCCATATTATACAGGTGTCTAATATTAATGTTTAACCAGGTTTCAGTAAAACTTATAACAGTAAATTTGACCGCAGAAGTTTGTAAAAGGGCCAATAAGTAATTATAGTTCTTAGGTAAGCTCCGGATATTTTGATTTACAGTAGAAGTGAAAGATTTTTATAAACATCTTTTTGTAATAACTAGCTGTTCATTTTTAATAAGAGCTCAGTAAAGTCTAAATCTTAAGGGCAAAATTAAATACAATAAATAGTCCAGCTTCACAATTATTTATGTTATTGTAAATTGTAAAACCAATGAATTTATTTTATCATTAATAAAGGTTATTCAATTCAATTCAATTCAATTAAACTCATCAACCGATGAGACTATGCTGTTGCCTACACCAGATTTCTGTTCGAGAAATATTCTGTGGCGGAAATAATAGAATTGTTTGGCAATGAACTGAAATGATTGATATCGGGACATGCAATATGAGAGTCTTTATCGTTGAAGAACTTTTTTCAGTAGTTCGTAAACAGTTTCACTGAATACGGAATGCGAGGAATGAGGATTTTAAGTATAAGAATGAGGAGTTACCACTTAGTTGAGCTGAGAATGGGAAACTCGACTGAAGAGATTTTGGGCTGAGTTATTCGCACACCTCCTGTATGCTGACTTTCGATTGTCTTTTTCGAAGTTTTCATAGCCTTGAGTGTTCTTTCATTAACAACTTAACGAGGTGAACTCATTTGGCCGAGGTATTCTGCTTTGAAGGAGTCTCTTTTTCTTTGATAACACTGGTCAACACTCATTTTATTGCCAATCATATTAGAGTGATTTTGGGGTAACTTTGTGGTGCTGATTCCGAATATGACATCGGTTTTGCTAGATTGGCTCTAATTTATGAGATAATTGGTACCCCATTGAAACACGTAAAAATGCAAAAAATTTAATGTTCAGGCGGAGCCTACTTACAAATCGCATTGAAATTGTCTCAAATCATATAAAAGTAAACACATGAAATACATAATGGCATTTTATTCGCTATAATACCAGATAAACACAGTAAGCTGATTCACATAATTACAATTAATGTATAGTAAATCTCTGTTTGTACGATTCTCTTTTATGTGGGTTATCAGGACAATCACGTTGGAGGTTCCAGCAATAGTCTGCCATCATGTGTCTGTCCCATCTGCCTTGATACCTTTCCTCCATCACCTTGATATCTTGATGAAACCTCTCCCCTTGTTCCTCGCTAAAATCACCAAGATTATCCGGAAATCTGTGTAAGTGGCTATGGAGAAAGTGTACCTTTATGCTCATATTAGTACCCAACTTTTCAAAGTTTGTGAGCATGTTTTGCACCAGTTCTTCATAATTGTCTGCTTTGTAGTTACCCAAGAAGTTCTTGACAACTGAGACATAACTGCACCAGGCAGAAGCTTCAACACCATTCATAAATTTTGTGAAATTAGAATCCTTGATAAGTGTACGGATTTGAGGGCCATCAAAGATTCCAGCTTTTAGTTTTTCCATACTTAGTCCAGGGAACGATCTACAAATGTATTTGAAGCAATCGCCATCTTTGTCCAAGGCCTTAACAAATTGTTTCATTAGTCCCAGCTTGATATGAAGTGGGGAGGAGGATTTTTTCCCTGTCAACCAAAGGCTCGTTAATGATGTTCGCTGCACCTACAGTCATGTTTTCTCTTGAAGGCCATGTCACTTTTTTCCAATGATCTTGCCTTGCCCTACTATCCCATAAACAGATGAAACAAGGGTACTTCGTATATCCACTTTGCTGCCCAAGCAAGAAGTTTACCATCTTTACACGTACCGCTCCACTGCCAACTGTCAACTGACTACTGGTTGGGTGGCCGATGACTTATATACGGAGGGGGAATATTCTAGAATGATCGCGGAGTAAACACTAAAAGTATTCGCGTGTCTCACCATCTAGAATGTTCCGGTAGTTTCCCATATGCACGCGTTATGGTTACGTTTCCTATTAATTGAGGGTATTCATTGTCTCAAGAACTAGCGCCAAATCGGAAAAACTACTTTCATTTTGGAATTCAGCAACCCCAAAATATCCTAAATTCGTACGAATTTCCTTGGCAACGAAACAAAAATTTTTTTTTGTTGAGCTGTGTAATTATACCAGGTGTCCCTAAAAAATTGTTCATAGATCTAATTAAATGATCTAAGCTAATAAAAAGGAATTTAAACAAAGACAAAGACAAACGCAATAGGCGCGTAAAACATAAGAAGAGTTTATTAACCTTAATTAAACAATATGTTCAGTGTAATCGCCATTTTTTCTACCACAGTATTCAACCTTACAGAAATGTTTGACATAATTTTTTGAAATAGATCAGTTAGAATGTTGTTGATTACCTTATATTGATTTTGGTCTTTAGGTCTTCAAGTGGCTTAGGCTTGGTAAAATAGATCCCGTCTTTTATGTAATCCCACAAAAAAATAGGGGGTGTGAGGTCAGGTGAGTATATACCTTTCCTTTCAACCTTTCAAATGTTGCGTGCGATGAGTCCTCATTTCACGAAGGTCAAGCTTGTCGCCTCTCCTCTCGAGTTGGCCTGGTGAAGTAGTGAGTTGGTTTCTTGCACTCTCCACCTCACATAGCCAGGTACGCCCGGCTCATCGGGGATTGTTCTGAGCCAGGCGTCTAATCTTTTTTGTCTAATCTTCTTATGTCTTTGGGCAGCTGATTGAACAGTTTTGGTCCTCTCACAAAACTATTTTCTTTTAGAGTTAAGGATGTTCCCTGTCTCGCCTTTAATTTGGGAACACGACACAGTCTTCCTTTTCTACTTTCCACTGTTATTTGGGAAGTTACAGGGTTCAGAGTAAGATTAGGGACTAGTTTTTCCATTATTTTCCAAGTGTAAATAATAGTGTATCTCTCTCTTCTCCTTTCCAGTGATTATAGGTTTAATTCGCGTAACCTTTCCCAGTAGTTTAATTCTTGCACCCCTTGATCTTGGCTGTGAAGCTTCTCTGAATCCCTTCTAGTTGTCTAATGTCTTCTTTTTTATATGGGGATGTTAGGACCGAGCAGTATTCCAATTTGGGTATGATCAGTGTTTTCAGTAGAGGAATCATTATATTCCTATCCCTTCGTTTAAAGGTTCTCAGTATCTGCCCAGTTACTCTCTTTGCTCTGTTTACTGCTATCTTATTTTGTGTTTCAAATTTCGCATCCTCAGTCATTACAACCCCGAAATCTTTTGCTTTAGAATTTGTCTGAATTTTCTGTCCATTTGGGTTATAATATTCCATAGATTTTAGGTCCTCTCTTTTCCGGTACCGTAACAGCTGAAATTTCTCAGTGTTAAACTTCATATTGTTGTCTTCCATCCGCTTATAGATTCTGTTCATGTCGGTTTGTAGAGATCCTATATCTTCTGGGTTTCTTATTTTTCCACTGATCTTTATGTCATCCGCAAAGGATGTTACTGTGCTGTCTCCGGTAACGTCTTCATCTATGTCAGTTAGCATGATTATGAAGAGAAGTGGAGCTAATACTGTTCCTTGTGGTACTGAGCTGAGGACCTTTGATTCTGATGAAGATACTCCTTGTACTGTAACGACTTGCCGCCGCTCACTGAGGAAATTATATATCCATTTCCCTACTTTTCCTGTTATTCCCATATATTTCAGTTTATGTATTATGATTCCATGGTCACACTTGTCGAACGCTTTGACAAAGTCTGTGTATAGTACATCATAGTTTTCATTACTTATAAGTGCATCAATAATGTTGTTGTAGTGTTCCATTAGTTGTGATAGTCATGAACTGCCTGACCGAAACCCATGTTGGTTATCATTGATTTTTTTCTGAGTTTCCAAAAAGTCATAGATTTTCTGTCTAACTTTTCTTTCAAATATTTTAGTGAGATGAGCTGTAAGCGACACTGGCCTATAGTTTTTGGCCTCGGATCGATCTCTCCTTTATATATTGGGACTATGTTCGCGCTCTTCAGGATGCCCGGTATTTCTCCCGTGTCGAATGATCGCCTCCATATCCGGTATAGGGGCTCAGCGATTGCATTCTTGCAGTTTTTGATCAGTGTGGCATTCCATTTATCCGGTCCTGCCGCTGAGTGTGTTTTTAGTTTCCCTATGGCTTGTGTAATTTCATCCTCAAAGAACGCGTTTCTATCGCATATCAATTTGTCAGTTTTTGGGATACTGAAAGATGATTCGTACTGAGCTTTTAATATGTCAAATACTTCTGTTAGATCATCAGATGAAGCACCGTTCTCGTATTTAAAGGTCCGATAGTCGCATGGTTTTTCCACTTTCTTTTTGCGAAATTATAGAAGTACTTTGAGTTAGCTTTTATCGCTTCTATAGCGTCGTCTTCTTCTTTTTCTGTATGCTTCTCAATTAGTTCCTGTATGACGTCATCGATACTTTGCCGTTTATCATTTAATATTTTTTGAT